>KK121775.1:397559-418720 GCA_000611955.2 Stegodyphus mimosarum
AACCTTTTTCTAATAATAAATAACTGAATTATTACTTAGCAGCTTTAGTGCAAGTATTCGGCTTTTTAAATTACTCATAAATACATATATATATATAGAAGATAGGAAGACAGGATAGACATAAGGAAACATAATAGGAGGCTAATATATATATATAATAAAAAGATAATAACTAAATCAGGAATGGTAGTGAACGAGTTAACAGGAAGAACACGACTTCTTTAATTTTGAAATTTCTAAATTATTGTTTATATATATAGACTTAAGATATTTTTCAGAATATTTTAATAAGAACTATTTAAATCTTCTGTCTTTCTTTCTATACAGATGCATATATATATATATATAGAGAGAGAGAGAGAAGATTGAAGTAGTTTTATTAGCTTTCAGTGCTAAATTTAGAATTTAATGTTTCTATAATTTTCAACTTTGATTATATTTATTTTATTTTATTCGCATTGGGAATAAATTTAGCACATTCGCGATTTTATAAATTTACTTCGTGATTATTACTTCAGTTGTCTTTTCTATTATATGTGTTATGTAATGCAATCTTTTTAACCTTTCATCAAAATGTACATACCTGTCATCTAACCATCAAAAGGTAAGCCTTTTGCTTAGAGGGAAAAGGAATGTATTATTTCATTTCTCTGAGTCTCAAATGAAGACCATAAATGCATTACGTTTACTCCCTGTTCATTGATTTTTCCAATTATTTCAGAAACGTTAATGAGTATGCAGGGTAACTGAAGGCATATGCAGTATCCTCTCTCGCCAATACATAGCGCCTGTTCGTTTTCCGCTTTCGAGTTTCATTATGCAAAAGAGACTAATGTTTCCAACACTGCCCCTTTTCGCTAATGAAACTCATATCAATTGTAATTGATTCCTGCAAAACTGAAGTTTAAATTTAAGAATTGGTTTAGCCATAATACCTACAACTATTTACTCTCTGTTGAAAGATAGACAGTTTTACAACACTCTCGTTATGCAAGCCGAGAATAATGATACAGTTTTGTAAGCGAACTGTACTTTTCAGGTTCGACAAGTTTATTATTCACTGATTACCTTCAAAAACGTTTATCGGTGTAGTTCGGAGTACACTAAAATCTTCTGTTGGTTTTAACAGCCATAATAATTCTAATGTAGCTTGGAAAACCGCAGCATTTTCAGCCTCTTTCAGCCAGGATAAAGGGACCAACGTTTGTTTTCTTGAAAACAATATTACACTCCCTGATAGGAATTTTCTATCTTCAGCATCTGTTTAAGCTGTAAGATTAGGCTCTTTACTGGATGAAATATGTAGAGATAGTAGTTTTGTTGAGTTAAGCATCTAATGATTTTTTACAGCATCTCAAGTTCTTTTAGATTATGACATCTTTTGCTAAGTATATTGAGTTGAAGCTGTGATATCTGCTCTTGTAATAGACGATATGTACAAAAGACTTTCGACAGCTTGAAGAAATTTATCATTTGAAAGTAGAAGATTTCCTTCCTTGTTTAGACTATAATAATTTATTTCGATTGGTGTACCAGTAGGTTTTGCTTCTTCAAGCTAAAATTGCTTGACAAGTTGATCTATTTTATTTTTCTTTCCTTTCTATTTTTATTCATGCTTAAGTAATATTTAGCTCCACCAAGATTAAATTGTCTGATGACGTTTCTTTTAATTGTTAATTACTTGAAGAATTAGTCCTTTCTTTTGGATCCTATTAGAATATCATAAATATATACAATAACATTAATTCCTTTATCGCGATCTCCTTCAGTGAAAAGCAATGGATACGATTTGCTGTGACCGAAGAGAATCTTCTTCAGTACATTTTGAATTTCTGGATTCCAGCACCTATTTATGGTTTGAAACCATAAATCAGCTTTTTTAATTTACAAGCGTTTTTATTTCTTCCGAAACTACAAATCCTTTTGGTTGTTTGCATATTTCTTCATTTAACTTGACACTCAGAAATTCTGTTCCAACATCCGTTGTATTATTATACTCTGGCTGAGAGACAAAGAGGGTAGGAACAAGGCACAGGTAAAATCATCTATCGCTAATATATAGCTTATTCTCCTCTTCCCAGGAGGAATGCGATAATGTTTTAAAATATGACCTAAAAATCCAAAGGAAACATAAGCACATGTAATGTGGAATTTGAAAATGAGAAACAGTTAGATGATGTTTAGTAGATATGATTTACTTAAATGAACATGTATTTTTAACAAGAAAAGCAGATAATATATGGTAGTCCGAAGAACGGTAGCACGTAAATTTAAATTAAAATACCAATTTCATAAACAAAGTATTATTAGCTTTAAATATCTATACAAACAGCGTCATGCAATCAGTCAAAAAAAAAAACAGAAAAGTATTAGAAACTAAGATTAGAGTTCTCAGAAAACAAAAATTTCGTTTCATTAAACGTTTTATTCCAGTCTCAAATAATGCTCCACTTTGGGAAATTCGAAAGTGCGTAGTTTTAATCAACTAATAATGCAAGGGTAGTTTATTTCAGTAAAGTTTTCTAAATTGTCAGCGCTCAAGAAAATTTCTTAAACACTTGTATAGACATTAAGATTTTTGATGCTGAGAAACGTAAAAAATGAGCAATGCACTCATCGGGACTCGAACCTCTCGAACGCGTCGAGTGTGCTGACCATTTTACCACAGAGACATGCGAAGAAGGTGGGAGAAATACTTTATACACTTTAAAAAACGCTCTCTCTTTATAAAGCCTTCTATTATTAGCATGTGCATCTATGATTGATGTTTCCCCACGTGGAAGCATTAAAAAAATAAATTAAAAGATTCAGACTGATATCTTGAACATGTTTTTACGATCATGTCTGTCAAAATAGTAAATTCAGATGCACTGGCTTTAAAAAATCAAATTTGATTATTCGCAATAAAAATACCAGATACTGTGCTCACAGTAAATATTCTATTTGCTGTGTCGTATTCACATCAATCAAAGTGTGCTATGAATAGCTATTCTCGGCAGATATTATGGATATTTCATTGTTTTTTCTTAGACATCATTATGAATGATAATTGTATTAAAAAGAAGATATTTTTTTTTCAAACACAGTCTGGGATAAATCATCTTGTGGATTTTAAATACACTTTGAAAGAGATTTTTAACATTGTTTTAAGTAGTACTTGATAGATGTGGCCCTTTAAATATGTTCGCCGAACCATGGGGGATCTAAAAGTTCTGAAAGATCTTATGCTATGAATTTAGACAAGCATTTAAAATTTTTTTAAGATTAAAAAGTAATACAATAATGTACCTTTAAATATAAAGCTACTTTATGTAAGGCAGTTGGTACTGCAAGGACATCCCAGCGAAAAACTACTCTTCTTGACCGAATGTTACAAACGGGACACTTTTAAGTGCAAACATCTGATATATAAACAACTGGAGTAAAAATATGAATTAGTTGTCTCCTGAAATTTTTCCTAATGATCGCAGAGCAATATTTACACGAAGTTGTACTTTCACTAATAGTACATTTGCAAACTCTGTCGATATCTAGAATTTTGTGACATCGGTCAATATGACATACATTTTACTCAAAATCTGCATGAATTAGTCTTAAAAGACAAGTGCGCGTTTTTGAAACATTATTACACTTGAGAAGTAAGCTCTCAGCTCCAGTTAAAGGCCCTAAAAATCGTTTACAGATGAAAAAAGAGTTCTCTGGATATCAAGGAATCTCTTTTATTATTTAGACTCAAATTCAGAATTAATTCGTACGATTTCGTACGATTCTGTCGCCATACCTATTCTTTCGGAACATTTTTGTTACTCAGAATTGCATATATTTGAGCATATGTACTTGCATTACCTGTCGGTAAACTCTGAAGTTTGCTATGGTGCTTAAATTTGTTACATTTTATTGAAATTTCTAAACGCAGAGCTTACCCTTTCATAATTAATCAATTCCATAAATAAGTTAATTATGAAATGGAACCTGAAGTCCGATTTATATAGATTCCCTAGTAAATGACCGTAAAGGTTCTGAGATAGTTGCAGACACTGAATAATATGTTTACTTGATATTCAAAATTATTTCTGACTGTAGCATAATTTTATTCTAACGCGCATTCTGCCTCATTTGAAATTTATGAGGTTATTTCATTGTTTGTGATTCATTATTTGTGAGCTTATTTCATGCCAAAATGTTTTAGGTTTTATTACGTACTGTGCAGTTCCTTACTTTTTCTGTTGAAAGAAAATTTTGAAAATTAAAAACAAAAATAAAAATTAAATTTTAGAACGTTTTTACGAATATTAATTTATAGTGTGTTATAACAAAAGTATATACTTTTGTGTTTTATATATAAATAACTTAAAAGAGTTTTTTGGTATTGTTATCGAAATTATTCTTTTAATGAATTCCTCAACATTTGTTTCAATTTTGATTTTGCTTTAAAATGTCATCATGCGATAACTTGATTCATCAGTTTACAAATTAAGCTTTAACTTCAGACAATAGAAAATAAGACCACACACATTATTAATTTTCTCGTAAGAATACTGAAAGCCAGCAGAACTTCAAAAATGAATTGTGTTCGCATTTCGCCAGCTTTAAAAAACTTTTAATCTCTTTTAATAATATGGAAATTTTCTTGAATTTTTCTTTAAATCGCATTTTGCTGTAATAATGATATTCATAACTCTCTCAAATTTTTGTTAATTTTGTATGTTACAAAAGTCATGTATTATTAGTTTGAGAAAATATGTACAAAGAAATAATAAAAGGCTTTATTCGCCTAGTTTTAGGATGAAGGGCATAGTAATGCTTTAGGTTGGAAAAAAGAAGCAGAGTAAATGAATTATCCGAAAGGCGAGATTATATTTGCTATGGAATTACTTAACTTTAACCGCAATCTCTTACGTTTCAGTGATGCACTAGAAGAATTCCTCCACCAAAGGATTCGCATTAATCCATTCAGACGAGAGAACATAAACAGAACAACCCAAACTATTTCTCAGAACGTTTACCAAAGGGAAAAGTCTTTTGATGGAACTCCTTTTAATTTAGAGAAGAGTTTTAATAGAGATACAGGAAACGTGTTTACAGGAAGAAGACCTGGCGCTTCAAAGAGAAGTCTGATAAACAGAAACCCATTGAAAAGACGAAACCACGAATCGCCGTTCTTCGCTTCACATCACAGCATCACAGGCAGTTGAGTATCAGATTCGCCACCAGAGGGACCATACTCCAACTGAACTGATCATAGAACAGTTATTATCTTTCCATTCCTTACAAGCATAAGTTGATGACAAGACACCAGACAATTTAATTAAATTCTAATAACAGTTAACGGCATGTATTATTCTTATGCATTATGCATTCTAGAAATAACAGACTTAAGTAATATACATAAGTTCAAAAGTATATATATATATATAAAGTATATAAAGGGAGGTGCACAACAGGATGTTGTAGCAGTCCCATGTACAAAATTTCAACGTTTTACAGCTAATCGGTTTTGACAGGTGTACGAGATACATACATACATACATACGTACAGAAATGCGTACGTACCTACAGATGTCGCAAATGGATTAGAAAACTGTCAAAATTGATATTTCTTTTGAAATAGGATACTCGAAATTTTTTTCGATTACAAAACTTTCTTTACTTTGCACATGGAAGTAAAAATGTAAATTCATAGATTTTATTTTCAAACTTATATGATCAGTTATGGTTATTAGCAAGCAAAAAGGATTTGCTCGTGGTAAAATAGAGTTATTGATCTTTACTTTCAAACTTTCATTTCGTTTCGTTTCGACAGAATTAAGGATCTTGAAATTATATTAAGCTGTTTGATAATTTTCGCCCTCTAAGACTTTAACCTATTACAAACCAGGGTTCCTGCAAATTTTTTTAATTTTTATTCCTGGTGGCAAAACGGTTTCCCACATCTTTCTGGACATATTCAAATGGCCTTACGTGTTTCAACATAATAAAAGATAAAGTAAAGAATTCGTGTGGAGTTGAATATCACCCTCCAAAAACGTGTCCAGCATTACTACACATTTTAAAACTTAATTTGAGACTAAAATTAATTTTAGGTTTAATTTTTATTAAAATTTTACACATTATCTGCATACGTTTTGTGGCATACTTTTAAAAATGCGAGTATTAAAAATCGTAGGAGGAGAAATTGGTACTATTTTTTATTAGTTTATTTAGTGTTATACTATTGGCAGCTCGATTATTACAGTAAATTTTACTGTAATTTTTTCCCCGTTCAGCATATGCAATTTCAAATCTTTATGTCGGATTTGAAATTTTTTGCGGATAACAAAAAAAAAACCGAATAGCAAACAAAGCACTTTAAGGAAGTCATGAATGTATTAAATATTATTCCAGTACAATTTGCTAAAGTTGGTCAATGAATTTATTCCGACACTTAATTGGAAGTAGTCTACGCTAGGACTATAACTCTGTCTGATATACAGGGCGTTTATAAAGTCCCGGACCCATTTTGATGTTTAATAACTCATAAAATAATAAAGCTTTTGAAATTAATAACATAAATAGTTAGACAAATTCAAAAAGTTTCATGACCGTTGTCAATGAACTTCTACGTGTGCCCCCTTCGTCGCACGGAGAATATTAAGTCGATATTCAATTTCACGCCAGGTACCGGCAAGCATGTCGGGATCCACAGAGGCTATTGCGGTTGTAATTCTGGCTTTTAGGTCATCAATGTTCGACACTCTTCTCCTGTAAACGCTGTCCTTTACAAATACCCAAAGAAAAAAATCCAGCGGCGTTATATCAGGTGATCTGGATAGCCAAGGAATTGGACCTCCTCGCCCAATGCATCTTCCTGTAAAATGGTCATTCAAAGAACTACGACCGATGATGCCACAATGAGGCGGTGCACCATCTTGTTGCAAAATGACATGTGGCTGAAGCTCTTCTAGTTGTGGAAATACGAAGTTTTCCAGCATGTCTAATTATACGACTGATGAGACCGTCTTTTCTGTAAAAAAGAAAGGCCCAATGACTCGGTCGTGCATTAGTCCACACCATACATTAACCTTTGGGGAATCGCTTTTAACATTGCAATAGTTGCCAAAAACAAAAGCGAGAAAAATGCAATTAATAAGCAGACAATATTTAGAAAAGTACAGATATTTAGACTGGAAAATGAAATTATCTGAAGTTAACCACACGCGCAGACGGTATTTACAAAAGTAAAGATATTCAAACCTGAAAAGGAAAATATATAAGTTATTCCATCAATAAATGCTATAAGTTTGTTTATATCTTCATTATTTTATGAGTTATTAAACATCAAAATGGGTCCGGGACTTTATAAACACCGTGTATAAAACGAATGTATCTCAGATTTGTCTTATCCTAATACGAATCTGAACAAATGGATTTTTAACATAAAGACACCATCTCTATGAATATTAAAGTTGCGGATAACAGCAGAGTCCACATGGAAGTAAAAGGTAATATTACTAACATGTTTTGACAAGAAGGAGAAAGAATAAAAAAATATTGCAAATAGATTTACTGTAAATTAAACTAGGAATAATAGCAACATAGGGCATTCATATTAACTGTCAAAAGTTTCCTTTCGTTGTAAAAGTAGCTTAAATATGAGTAATGCACAAATAATAATAATAATAAACTCTATTAATAGGTATTACTCCTGTTAGCCAAAGAGGCAAACAGTTCTGACGGGCTTTTCCTTAATCAACTGAGCAGCATATCTCACATCATGTTGAGCATCATAAAAAACTATTTTATAAGGGAATTATCGCATTCCTTCTTGCTTTTTGTTTTGTTGTAAATTGTTAGCATATCCAGCTAGGAATCTGAGGAACTGTGATTTGAGTCTTGGCGAAAGCACAAACAGTTTTCACGTTTCGTCGTTTCTTACAGACGCTAAGTTTTAGCTAATTATGACTGAAAACTTGTATTAATTTTTTAAAATGAATTAACAGAGATTCGGATTTTAAAAAGTGTCAATAAGCTAAACAAACGTTTTTAGTAGTGAGTAATTACCGCGAATTTCTTCATGAGATTAGGACTTCTTTTCTTTCATTTCTCCAAAGAAAAGGCGTCCGGCCCTAAATTTAAAATTTACGCTAACAGATTAAACCTTGAAAAATGTGGGTAATTATATCATTTGGCTAAGTCGAGTTAATAGTTTATTACGCATATCAAACATACATTAATTCGGATTTTCTTGTAATTAGCTATATTGTTAACAAACATATTTATCTCAGACATAAAAAAATAAAATATTGTTTCAGCGTCCTTTAGTTTCCTGGAAATTGTCTAATATTTTGTATGGATAAGTCTACAGATTTGAATTTCTGAATTCACAAAATTGTTTCGGAAATGGGGAATTAATTTGCAGGAAACCCTATAACACATAAATAAATAAGAAAGAATTAAAGAAACATATAAATAAATAAGAAACAAATGAAGAAACAGGGGAATAACATTTGTTGTGGAATCATAATTATTTTTTATTCATTACAATAATTGTACAAATATTCTTAAAAATTAACAGATTTAAAAACACTATGAAATGTGTCATTTAATTGCAGTATTAAAATGTTAATCAAATATGTTACAAAAATTAATGATATAAGGTATTAAGGTATAAGGTATTAAGAGCTAAGTAATTCTTCTTTTTAAATCGCTCAATTTACTAAGCAACTTCAGCTGTAAACTGAAGGGAAAATTCATCTTTTCACGTGTTAAATGAATGGCCGTTCGATGGAATAATACTTTGAGGTCTGGTTACTTGTTAAAACCTTCAGGAAGAAAAGTTATAGATTTACATCTGGGAAAATAGAAATGCCGGCCATGCTACATGCATAACCAAGTACCTGGTAACACAATTTAACGCAACTGGTTCCAAAATAAGAGGGCCGCCTCTAATGCAAAAAACTGAGGAATTTTATTCTCAATTCCCCATCCGTAAAGCAATATAGTGTTATTGGTGAATTATCAGAATAACATATCTGTCATCAAAGGAATCAAAAGTGCACGCAAGAAAATATTTTTGAATTATTTCATTAATTTACGCTAGCATGATTTTCATTTATTATGATTTAATTTTATACTGATCAAGAAAATGTATAGAATTTTAATAAATTTTGCCAAGACTCACTCGAAACCACGTTTTGCGAAACTTAGTAGAAGTATTAATTTATATCCAGGATTCAAATTAGTGCTAAATTTAAAATCACGCGTTACATCCAGCATTTTCCCTCTGCAAATCTGGGATATTTAGAGTGTTTTTATGTGACTGTTTTCATGTGAAAAAGAATTATCGTACATGTCTTGTAATTTTTTATAATCTGCATTTTTGAAATCCTGCATAAAATTATTGCGTAAAAGTCACACCATATTTTAAACCGTGTAAATAAGTTTTGCAAGCTACCTACAACACAGAGCAAATAAGTGGTTTAAACCATTAGTTTGGATATTCCCACATGCGTAAGCTTTTTCATATAAAATTGCATACATAGGAAAATGCGAAAACTTTAGATTAACTCTAAAGTCTGAATTATTTGTTTTAATAGAACAGTATAACAATTAAATGAAATCCTAAGAAGCTAAACGTGATACCTTTCTTATGGTAATACATACAAAGTGCAACACTTTGAATGCAAATAAAAATAAAGTTCTGTTTTTCACAATAAATTCTAAAAGTGCACTCAATAAATGACATTGTTATAAACATAATTGTCCAAGAATATAAGCACTCACGAGAGATGTATTTAAATCAGTATATGTACTTTGATAATTTAAGTACTAAATTCGTAGCTAATTAAATTAAATTTAATCTTAAGGATAATTATGTCACAAGTAATATTAACTGTTTTATTACCGTGCGCACAAAAGGGAAGCTAATAATAACCCGAACTGCCAGCATGGTTAGCAAACAATGGTAAAGAAAGAATAAAGAATTTTAAGCAATTCCATCACTAGGGCTGTAATCGTCTTGAAAGCTCTTGTACTACAAATGAATTAAACCACATCTTAGCTTAAAGTAAGAAATAAAGGTGCCGTAGGTTGTATTATTCATTGTTTGTATTAAAATGCCATATAGTGATAGAAAGTGCTTTAGAAATCAGACGATAATATCATAACTATAAGCAGATAAAATGATCTTGAATTTTAAAATACTTATAACCAAACATTTGCTGAAAAAGTTGGTTAAAATCATGTGTTTATGATATTAAAGGGTATTATAAGGTAACATTAGATGGAATTCAATGAACTAACTGCTTAATATTCATAACTCACACTTCTTGAACTAAAAAGAATAAGTGAAAATATTTAGGGCATTGCGCAAAAGTTTTAAGTTGCTACAATTGACAGTTAATTTCCTCGAATATGGTAAATTAATTAAAATTAGCCACGATATTCTAAAACAAATCTTTAACATGACCTTATAAGGTATATTCTCTCTCCTTCCAGCAGGCTTTCGTGGAGTAACGGTAGCATACTCGATGCTTATTCGATTGATCCAGGTTTGAGACCAGGCGAGGGCACTGCTCAGTTTTCATGTTCCCTGCTTCAAAATAGCATAATAACGCTACAGCATGAATATTTCAATAAGGACTGCATGAAAAGAAGCATTTTCAATGAATAATATTTTTAAAATAGTATAATATTAATTTAGATAAACAGTAGAATTGTTAAAATTAAGAAAAATTCAAACTTTTATTGAAGTTAATTCCAGATAATAAGGCTTGTACAAATTTCTTTCGAAACCCAAAATCGTTTTCATAAAATTAATTCCAAACCAAAATTTGAGTTAACTTAGTGCTTCTGTCGGTGGCCTTCTTTAAAGGTAGAAAATGAATCCAGTTATGTGTTTCAGTAGAAATGAGTTGTGAAAAATATAAATAAATAAATGATAATGTAATTTTTTAAACTGGTGGAAGATTTACCTTTATTGTTACAAGTTAATTTAAGTCATTATTAAGATAGCAGCTGCCTTCTGATATATTCAGAACAGGGCAGCAAATCTTCACTATTAAATATCTTCGTAAAAGCCTTGTGATAAAGTGTATGAGAGAACATGTTTTTTTTTTTGACACTTTTTCCGCAAAATGGTCGGTAAAATAACAAAGCAATTTTTCATTGTCAACAAATGAAAACAGAGCAACAATTAATAAGTGTCCAAAGAAGCTATTATGTTATCGCAATATTAAAATAATTTTGCGGTAACAGATACATTAAAATCATGTCACCTATTGCGAAACTAAATTTGTTATGCTATTAAAAATTCTTTGATTTTCGTGCCACATTTTTCACGAAGTTTCTAATATGACAATCTAGTTAGCATATTCAGCGAAATGATTTGGATTAAATTATATAATAATGTATAATGTTCTAATTTTCCATCTACCTATCTATCTATATTTGTATATAGATACGTAGATGGGCAAAGGGGTCTATCATGTCATTATCCATAATTTCCAGACATTAATGCATAGTGACTTGAAACGTTATCTATAGTGACCTATCAATCATCTGCACTATGATGTATAATAATTTGTAATCATTTCAATGGTTACGTATGCGAGGCTGGAATATTATGTAAAATTAAGCATAAGAGTTGAGCTCGAAAAAATTCTACAAGTTTTTACCTTTTCTATTATATATGCATTTTAATGTGATAAGTACATTTTAAGGCAAATTGTGCAGTTTTTGAGAAGATAGTAATAGAAAACTATTATTATTTTGTATATAAATTGTAACTGCTTCAGTAAAATCATTTATAAAATAGTTTAAAACTGATTAACTATGAATTCTATCTATTACATAATTACATAAGTATATAACCATGTGACGTGTTTTCGGATTAAACTGAATGTTCGATTAAGTTGTAGAGACATTAGGTTACTTTAAGCAGGAGATGTGCAAAAATGTGCAATGACCTCGCCGGGATTCGAATCTGAACCTCTCGAATACGTTCAGAGTGGGCTACAGTTACACCACAAAGGCATGCAGAACGGAGGGAAAAAATACCTTATAGACTGACCCTTTTTAAAGGATGACTGGAGATTAGGGGACCCAAACGCCAAATCATGGTGGTGACGAGTTATTGTTCAGCATCTTTTAGGTAAAGCGTCACTGTAGAATCATTAGGTTATTTCGAAGCAAGGAGACGCGAAAAATAAGCAATGCCCTAGAGGGGTTCGAACCTTGGACCTTTCGAATAAGCACCGAGTGTGCTACCGTTACACCATGAAGACATATGCAGATAGGAGGGAGAAAAGACCTTATAAAGTTCCTAAGAAAAGTTTTAAGAATTTGCTTCAGAATCATTAAAAGGAAATTACGAGTTAATTTAAATATTACTTTTATTTAATATCGTTTTACTATTTATTACTTTAATCATTGTTCCATTGGAATATTAATAAATATTATAAGAAGAGAAGAGAGCATATATATATAAGAATTATTAAAAGTAATATAAGAATTATTTAATGTAAATTAATATATATATATATAATAACATAAGAATGTATAATATTATTAAAAGTAAATTACTATTTTATTTGAAATATTGGAAATTTTATATTTATGCTTCTGGACCTAAAAATGCTTATACTATAAAGTGAAAATTTGCCATGAGAAATAATTTCTGATTTGAACAATACCATTTTGCCTTTATATAACAAAGAAAAAAAAACTTATTATTTTAATGATAACAAGATAGAATTATTTGAGAGTGATTTGTAACTTAAGATTTCAAAACTTCATACTCTGAGTTGGTGACATGATACGGCAAAACGAAATTTATTGCTTAGTAAGCATAATTTATTATAATGCTTAATTGCGAACTTATAACCAACGTAATATGCATAATTTATTATTACACATAATTAAGTACATAATTTAACATATTATTCATAATTAACTACTAGTTAATAGTAACCTTTATTATTTTACTCATTATTACAGAATAATTGATATTTATGTAATTAATTACACAAGGAACAGTTTCTTCAAGATTGTTCAATTTTTAACAGGAAATTTATAAAACACTTGATTAAACTTGTTCTGTCATCATTTTAGCATTTTTCTTTGTTTGCAACTTAGGATTTATATAATAACAGCTTCTAAAATGTTAAATTAAGGATTTTAAGTGGTATTTGTTGAGCATGTGGAAGTAGTACTTCTTTTCTATGTTTTATGTTTAGATTGTAGCTCAAATCCTGGCTATTGATAACACACAGCAATGAGTTTGGTCAAGAAGCTCTCGAGAGTTTTGTTAGAGTTTAGTCTCTGGGATGATGAGGAAGAGCAAAAGAGATAATTTTTAACTAGTCCCCTTCATATACAACCCTGTGCGTTCCCTAATTCCGACCGGGGATGCTTCGGCAAGCATCATCAGAGCTCGGATCTTACTGCCTGGTTCGTAGCCATAGCAACCGTGACGAAATGCCGTCAGCTGAATCCTCCCTCCGCTCGAAGGCACGTATTAAAGCTTTGTTCGAGTGCTGGAGTTATAATGAGTGCTTTTGTCGGTGGAAGGGCTGGAGGCGCTGTGATTGGCCGGCGGGGGTCCCCCCCTTCTCGAAATGCTAAGTCGACAGGAAATTCATATCTTTATGCAAACTAGCACGAAATTGGAAAAGGCGTAACTAGATCAGAGTAATTTTTTTATTATTTTTTATTTCGATTTGTTCTCTGATATGAGAATATTTGTTCTACATAGGGTCACGGTTACCGTTATTTACGCTTGAGAGGAAAAGAATTTTAATATTTTTGTTTGTTTGTCTTGCTAAAATGCAGTTGCCACGATACAATGACTGAGTTTTTGCACTAAAGTAATTTTTTTCGGCAAGATCTAGAGCGTTTTGTTTTTACCTTGAAATCAAAAATGCAAATAAATAAAACATAAAGGTAAATCTTGCAAATGGGAAGCTAATTGGTCAGACAAAGTTTTATGTGAAACTTGAAGTAGGAGAAAACTAATTTGAAACAAACGGCACAAACTGACGAAAAAAATATTATTTTAAAGGCCAATTCCATTAACCACTTCCATATGAAATATTTTAAAAATATTAAATAAATAGAAAAAGCATAAAAGCATAGAAAACGCGTTAAATGCATTTTGTATGAGACTTTTACCAGGACTAAAAATGCACCGACAATGGCATAACAATATTACATTTTCAAAATAGAAAAAACCCTGCAAAATCTTTCATATTTGTAACTTCCATAGAGGTCATTAGGTATCAAAAAACTGCAAGTTATGAAAATTAACTGAAATAAAATAGTTAATATTTACAACCGTGGTACTTCTTATAAAATATCTTACCTGTATTTATTAATATGCTCATAATTTTTCCTGTGCCAGTGTCATCTAACTCTTAACGTTTTCAATTACTCATTAAAGATATTCTGAACTTCTGCTGCTACGGAAAGAAATGATTCTGCTAGAATAATACTGAAGCTTCCTTACAGAATCATTCATGCTATCCCTAATACTTGTGATACTTATGGAGGTCACAATATTTTCAGATTTATTATAGAGATATAAAATTTAAACTGTAATCGAAATACACCAAAAAATGTAGCAAAGTGAGCTACATTTGAAAATTAGCTTCACTGAACATCAGCTAGCTCATTAACTTACTATATTATTCTAAAATATCATTACTATAGGCAGTGAAGTTCTTAATGGAATAATATTGCATACATCTAATAGAACCAAATTGTAGAAATTTCCCATATATGATTCCCATAGTGATCTTATAATATCGAATATTCCATAAAATGTAAAATATAACTAGAGTGAAATACTTATATTTTACATTTACCAAATCCAGCAGTAAATTTTACGCTGTAATATTGCTCATATAAGCTTAGTCTTTAAATTACTATGCCATTCATTAACTTCCTTATTTTGAAATTCTGCTAATACGACAAGACGCAATTCTGATTGAATAACACTGCAATTTATTTTATTTAAAAAAGATTCTGTTGCCATCTGCAAGGAATGAAACACACCACTATTCCGTACAAATAGAAGAAAACTCAATGTTCACTTTTATAGGTATTTAAGATCTATTAAAGGAACAGCTGAGTTGTCAATTGCTATCACAAATAAAATAACTTACTTCTATAAGTGTGGTGTTAACGTATCAAGTTTGCATTTTAATAAAACTAGTAACAGCAGGGCTAGATGTATAAAAGTCACAAAAGTAATACAATGGGAAAACCTAGCTAATACGGTTTAATTGAAACTCTCAGTGCAACTTCTAAAATGCTGCTTTCATTTGCATAACTCTGAGAAGTACTTAGAATGTCATATTAAAGAGCAAATTATTTGAAGAAATTAAAAAAACTTATGAATAAAACAAAAGCAGACAAATTTTAGAAAATCGCAAAAAATTGTTGTTGCCATACCTGCTAAAAGAATCTATTGTATCGATATAATTCAGTGCTTTTGTCCTAAAGTTTTATTCAAGAAATTGGGTTCTATCTGAATTACAGTCAGTCTTTTTATTATCAACAGGCTAGGATACTGAGCTAGAATTTACTTGTTGTTTCAGGCCTGAATTGTAACGTCTGCCCAAATTTATGTCAAATGAAGATACAGCTATTTAGTTTGGCTTCAAAATATGACATTCTGACCATTATAAGCTTTGTTGTACGGAATGCAGCATTTAACTTTATCCATTTTCAAAACCAGGTAATGAATTAACTTTCGCAGCAATAAGTATTATAACTAATCACTTAAATAAATGGTCTTTGACTGAAAAAACAGTTCTCTTCTTCAATGCAACATCATCAAGATGCCCTTTGACATTCAAGGCATTGCTATATCTTCCAGATAATGACGTCAGTAGACAGGCCTGTATAATATTGACAATCTACTGATGAATTGAATTTTTAGGATGTTTATGTCAGGTAGGATATGAGCGAAAACCCTGAGATTTAGGTATCCCCATTAAAAGTTTGCTACCTTTTCTACATGATTTTTCTCTCGGTTGGAGACAATCAGTGGCTGTCATTCAATTTAGAGCTTACTGGGTCAAATGTTTGGGCGATAATCGAAAGTTAAATTATCACTCACAGCCTACCTGACATTAGCATACTTTAAAACTGCAGTTCTGAGACGAGACTGCGAATAATTCTCAAAGCAACTGCGTCATTGCATAGTTTCATATCACATCATAGTCCGTGACGTGTGCGTGACAGTTGGCAGCAATAGTTTGATTGCCATAAAGAACGTCGCTATGATGTTGCACTGAAGAGATGAGACATTTATAAATCCAAGACATTGACTTAACCATTGATTTTGTAATTAATTCTTTAAACATTGGCTTTCAATGAATTTTTCCATTGCCTTTCTAACTGATTCTATTGACACTGACTTACAATGAATTTTTTAAATCTAACGTATTTCTACAGCAATATTGAAGCCTTTAATTAGCTTAATTTTTTGCTGTATACAATATATATGTTATGATACTTTAAAAATGTCTAATTCTAAATGCTGCTTTCTGTATAAAATGTATAGCATATCCAGCTGTTTTATATGAGATCATTGGGATTATCTTATTTGCAAGACTTTCTTCTTTCTTGTGAAACATATTTAACAATTCAGGGTTATTACATATGTAAGACAGATAAGCAAAAGTATATTTTCTAGACCACCGGAGGCTTTCCAACCATTACGTAATTTACGAATATTTGAGCGTTATAAAATGCATCACATCTTATAAACTATACTAGCTGAAATTTATTAAACAATAAAAATAGTGAATGCTTAGGAAATCAATATTTTGACAAACGAACTGTGTTAGAGGTAAAACGTGCGAATCGTACGTAAAAGGATATGGGTAGAACCTGTTAGGCTTCAACTGTATCATTCGGTGATGTAAAATTCAAAATAATTAAAAAAAGGTTTTCTACTTAATAAAATGCTTTTTTCTTCAGCAGCAATTACCTAATATACTTACTATACACACTTTCCACGTTTTTATGATTATTCTTAATATTATATGAAAAGATAAAAATGTCGTAATTATTTATTATTTACGTGGTTTTCGAAGCCATATAATAATACTACAGACAAATTAAGAAATTTAAAAAGGATTAATAAGCCTTCATGTCTCTCAGTATTTTTATTTTCCACTTTTCCATGCACTATTTATGTACGTGGTGTTTAATAGAATTCTTAAATTCAGTCCAGAAATGGCATTTCTTATAAAAAAAATGAACAAAATATTTAAAATACTTTTTACATCACTTATTCTCTTTAAATAAACTACTTTGCGTGTAATTCCATTTCCTAATTCTCGCTGGAAAATTCTGACTAAAAACTCATAAAAGCAGCCATTTGCCATGAAATATCGCTCTTCTATTGGTTCATTCAAAATCAAAATGATCCCCCATTGGAGGAGATAATTACCACTTTCGCGCATTATGGGCTCAAAGTAATGGTATCTTCTGAATAATTCTTAATGTCAAATAATAATAATTGTAACAAATGGCACTTTTCTCTAGAGGTTTAAAGAGTAAAGTGCTTATGCGTGATACAGATATATGAAAAAGCTTAACATTTAGAGAGGGAAAGTTATTAGAGTGCATTTGACATCCAGTGTTTTCAGGTCTTTCAGAGACAAGTATTTCCTTTTTATGTTGTTTTGTTAAAAGGAAACTCATCTCGGATTGTGGATCATCGCATCATTGTATTTTCGATACTGATTTATATTATTGGAATTTATGAAAGAGTAATTAATTTTCTGCGGAATTAAAGTTTTAATTGTGACATAATATTAATTTAATACGTATCTTAAGAAAGACGTAACAAAAAAAAAGAAAGCATTGTTACTGTGTTAAAAGAATTTCAGAATATGCTTACTTAAGTAATGGGGGAACAGCTGCTGGTGTGTACTTTCTTAGCCCTGTTTTTTGCAGTAAAATTTAAAGAGAGATTGCCGTGGATTTTAGGTTTTCGTTTTTTATGCAAATGACTTCTGTTTCGCCTACAGATGCATAATCCTTCAGTGCGTTAATAATACACATATAAGCTTTTATTTTTTAAATATACTAGTTAAAATTTTATGTGTAAGACCTTTCAAAAATTTAAACAAATAAAGCGGAAGTAAACAAATTGGCATGTTAATTGGTAAGGTGTTACCATCCTCTTTACCAGTTGCCTTCGTAATGTGATCGGAAGCCCATCTGGCTAGCAGTCGAAAGGTCTGGTTTCTGGCGAGAACATTGCACATTTATCAAGTTTCCCATCTCCAAAAAATATTAAATGGCTTTACAAGTAGGGCTTGAACTGAAATGTGATAGACGATAATTCGTCACCGCCACGATTTGATGCTTGGGTTCCTACTTCTGCTGTCACACATTAAGAAAGAAAGGATATAAGACATTTTCTCCCTCATTTCCATATGCCATTGCTGTGTAACAAGATGCAATTTCGGCTAGCAATCGGAAGGCCTAAAGTGCAATACCGGCAAAGGCAATAGCTGATTTCTTAAGTATCTCTGACAGATAACTAAGAAACTGCACCCAGTTTGCAGTATGATTTGAATTTATAACACAGAAATTTATGAACATATGAAATTCTAAATCCTATAAAAGTCGTAAAACACCTTAAGTTACCTATCGTAATTCCAAAAGCATTTTGTAACATGAGTTGCAATGAAATTACAAATTATGAACTTAAACATTTAAAAAAAAACAGAAAAAACTAAAAATATGTACACAAAATTTTTTTTATTAATCTTCTCTGTTCAAAGTTTCAAACAGAACTTGTCAAGGGAAAATTCTTGAAGCTTCCAATCAAGTTGATTAAACAGATCACGGCAACATGTTTCATCTCACAAAACCATTGAGACTTCAAAGAGAATTAAGCGTTCTCAGATTCTTTCTAAATTTAAACTTAACAAAAGTCTCATTAGATTTGTCCCTTTTCTCAACATATTTGGGTGTTCTAAAGTATTAAAAGTAACATGAAAAAAAAATGAAAAGTAAACAAAGTACTACAAAATTACTTAAAATTGGAACTTAATTAAAAGTAAATTCTAAAACTCAATTGGTGCAGTAAAGCTAACGTAAAATGTAAAATAAAAAATTCAAACAATTCTCAGATGTGAAAATTAAATTTGAAAGTCTTATGTAAAAATAAAATTAGGGAGGACCAATTGCCTGAAAGAATAAATTTTTTCTTTTTATATTAAACCTTGAAAGAAAAGAATTGTTCAATGAGTAAAGGGAAGAGCATTTTGCTCAAAATGAAAAAGTATTTTAATAGATAGTAAAATCAAGAAAACTAGCCTTGCGGTGACTCCAGCTCTGTCCAAATTAAGCTGTGCAAGTATATATATATATATATATATATATATATACAGGGTGTTTATAAAGTCCCGGACCCATTTTGATGTTTAATAACTCATAAAATAATGAAGATATAAACAAATTTATGGCATTTATTGATGGAATAACCTATATATTTTCCTTTTCAGGTTTGAATATCTTTACTTTTGTAAATATTGTCTACGCGTGTGGTTAATTTCGATAATTTCATTTTCCAGTCTTTTTCTAAATATCGTCTGCTTATTAACTGTATTTTTCTCTCTTTTGTTTTTGGCAACTATTGCAATGTTATGTTTACTTTTGATGGGGATTCACAAAGGGATTCCCCAAAGGTTAATGTGTGGCGTGGACTAATGCACGACCGAGTCACTGGGTCTTTCGTTTTTACAGAAAAGACGGTCTCATCAGTCGTATACTTAGACATGTTGGAAAACTTCGTATTTCCACAACTAGAAGAGCTTCAACCACATGTCTTTTTGCAACAAGATGGTGCACCACCTCATTGCCTCATTGGGGTACCATCGTTCGTAGTTCTTTGAATGACCATTTTACAGGAAGATGGATTGGGCGAGGAGGTCCAATTCCTTGGCCACCCAGATCCCCTGATATAACGCCGCAGGACTTTTTCCTTTGGGGATTTGCAAAGGACAACGTTTACAGGAGGAAAGTGTCGAACATGATAACCTAAAAGCCAGAATTACAACCGCAGTAGCCTCTGTGGATGCCGACATGCTTGCCGGTACCTGGCGTGAAATTAAATATCGACTTGATATTCTCCGTGCGACGAAGGGAGCACACGTGGAAGTTCATTGACAAGGATCATAAAACTTTTTGAGTCTATCTAACCATTTATATTATTAATTTTAATCTATCTTTATTATTTTATGAGTTATTAAACATCAAAATGGATCCGAGACTTTATAAACACCCTGTATATAAGAAAACACATGTTTACCTGTACCAATGAAGCACACAATTGTTTATATTTGTAATACAATAAACAAAAAAAAGTTCTAATGCAAAATTAATTGCAAAATTTATCTATATTCATCTAAAACAAAACAATGTTTTTCTGTACCTATAAAGAAATATATTTGCATAAATATATGAAAATATATCGCGGTTCTATTCACATACACAAAAAATAACATGCGTATTGATACGTACGCAATAGATAGATGCCTACTTGTCTTTAAACAACAAATAAGATATCACATCGTTTGTATAATCCTGGAGCATAATCTTGACGTTGAGCATTAATTTGTAGTATTATTACACTTCAATAGTTACTTTATGCTTTTTGAAGTTATTAGTTGAATCATTTAGAGTAATCTGTTTGAATACAAGCTTAGATTGAATGGTAATGAAGAAATTATCTGCATATGATAATAGAAAGAGCATACAATATATATATATATATATGTATAAGAAAATATAAACAAGAACGAAAGTCAAAATAAGGTAAATAACTGATTGGTAAAACGTTTATAAAGCCAAAACAGTTATTCAAGTAATTGCTTATAAAGTAATCGGAAACAGTTAGTATATCATGAGCTGCCTAAGCCTCGATCAACGAAATGACGCATGACAGGCAATTTGAAATTTCTGACTTCTCATTTTAATAGCTTTTTCTATTTGTTTAGGTTCCTACTGGTTAATTTAGCAATAGCTGTCTGGTTAATTATTGAAGCTGACTCCTCATTCAAGTTAAATTATCTCAAGTTTCCCGAAGTCACTCACTTTGGGATGCATGTATATATAAATGTATTTTACAGATTAAAATATTTGAAAAATTAAAT
>KK121776.1:0-11257 GCA_000611955.2 Stegodyphus mimosarum
GAAAAATTGAATTAGGCAGCCCCTGAAGGTAGAGGATTGAAACCGGCCGCAGTATATTATCCAAGTATCGTTGGGCCATCACATCACTCCAGTCCGGCACCATTCTAAACGTTGGCGTCTATACAGTGGGTTCAATGCCAGTCTTCTTAACGGACGCGGTGAGTGCAGGCCACATTCTATCAATCGACGGGAAATGGTTCTCGTCGACAAGGGAACATCCAGGGTATCTTGCACATGCTGCAGAATAGTGGTACAAGTGACTTGCGGGACCGCCAGAGCTTGTCGGCGGATTTGCCGATCCACGCGTGCTGATGTTACTCTGGCTGCAGCTGCACCCCTCATTCCCTTGTTACAACCATGTTCGCCATAGCCGATGCACCGTGCTCACATCCATGTAGGTATTAGCTGAGATTTGACGTAAGGACCAATGCGCCCTTCTCAGTCCGATCACCATACCCGTCATAAAATCATCTATCAGCTGGAAGTGCCTTCGTTGACGGCGGCTTGGCATTCTCTCCTATTACACGTATCCTCCGGGACAAAAACCAACTGTCTTCAATAATTCGTCTGGCAGAAATAAAGACACGAATACTGCCCATTCTGCACGTACCTTCTACTATGTCTTACTTCAGAGTTCATCTATCTATCTTCTCTCGGAGAGCTGCGCATTTCACATCATTCGCATAACTCAGTGACGTGCTCTACTCTAAAATTTGCATAAATTTCTGACCACTCCTTCTTGGTGTTGCATCTTCAGTGTCGAGCAGTGTATGTATTACAATAAAAAGATACTATGAGTATGTAATAGCCCAAAACTTGAAGGGAAAAAATTAGAAAAATAGTGAATTTTTAGAAATTATTTGCATGCATAATTCAAAAATTCAAATAAATAAACTGTTTAACATATAAAAAATATGTTAAAAATTCTGTAAATCTAGTGTTATCATGATAACTTGCCTGTTATGTCTCAAGCTGAATGTAGAATCCAACAAATTTACCATATAACAATGGAAGTAACAAAAAGGGTAAGTATAAAAAAATATAATCCAGAGTAATTAATTTAAACCATCATGCGACATATGTGCTTTATTGCATTTTTTTTGTTTTCTAATTTAAAATACACTTTTTTAACAGTAAATAGTTTAAAAAATCGTATGGAAAATTATAACACGTATGTATGTTTATAGATAATGAAATCATTCATGATGTAAATGTAAATGACAAAAATCAATTCATTAAGGGATAGTTGCAATCACAGTGGTTAAGCACTTTTTTTTTTTTTTTTTAAATTTTTGATGAAATGTTTTTGATAACTTCACTAAGCTAGCACATAATGCATGCCTGTTCTTGAATTGCTACATTGGTACTTCCACACCATTATAAGAGACTTGTTGCAAAGCAAGCAAAAATAGATTCAATTATATACTAATATTTGAACAATTATTTAGTTATCTTTGAAGAACTTCATGAGAATGCAACACTTTCCAAAACCTCAGAACATATCAGAGTCATTGCAAAAACTGTCATTTGTATCAAATTAACACTATGGTTTAAAATATAATCTAAAATTGATAATATTAACAAATTATTGCAAACAAAAATAATTATATATATGTAAGACATAAAATATGAAAGACAACTACTGACTTTATTTTGGAAAGTCTTTTTACTCCTCATTTTAATTTGGCTACTCCCCATTCCTGTTCCAACGAATTTAAAGAGGGTCATCTCAAAATGAATAGATCATGTCATCTTATGCAACACACTGCAGATATTTTTTATCCAATCACAGATCAAAATTTCAACAAAGAACTGACTCTTTAATGCACTCTTCTTTTCATGCTTTCCTCTTGCTCTGCTAACATGAGTAATTTGCTGCTCTATTTCATCCATTCTCTAAAGCTGTGAATAGTTATATAAAATTGTGGGGCATATACTGACCCATAGTAATGTATGAGTGAATTCTGCATCTCTGGGGTTGCTTTATCCAGAAACAAAATTATGTTGAATTTAGACCCTTCTGTCTGTCAATGTCATTTTATGTATCTACGCAGCTATCTTCTAATCATCCAGATATTTACTGAATTTATTAGTTTTTATCAGTCCAACAGGATTCTTTACTTGCATAATTAAACTCCAATGCATAAAATGTCTACAAGTTCAAAAGTTACAACCAGTGAAATATGATATGGCATTATGACTGTAAGGACTTTGTCAAGGCTGCAAAGGCCACATCATTTTATATCCACGAATGTGTTGAAATTGAAGACTGGAATGCATTAAAAGAAAATTTTTTAACTTACTTTTCTAGTTAAAAATATTATTACATTTGTTGACTTTGTTTCAGTTACATACAACATATTTCAAGACACTATTTCTTTTATTTTGAATATGCTCTGACATGTGATATGTGAATGCTCTGACATTAGGCACTACACAGAAAGGGATAGATGCCCTGTGGAGGACTTTTTAAATGAAACTGGCTCATATCCATGTTAAAAATGGGGAAATCCACGACCAACCTGCCAGGATTCGAATCCTGGATCTAACTACCAGTGTTCAGCGGCTTTTATTGCTCGGCTGTTGGAGGGCCTAATTTAGAGATAAGTATTTCCAGCAAAAATTAAAATTAGGTTCTTCATTACATTTAAATGATAAAATTCTTATTGAGTCTTTAGAACAAGGTTTGCTACATAAATAGCATATATTCCAAAATATAAGCTCACTTCAAAATTGGATTTCCCTAGCGAGAAAGTTACTTCCAACTTCAAGTTAACCTCACAACCAGAGCGTGCCAGTATTTTGACCAGACTTACTCTTTCAAGGCAGAATCTGCGTCCATATTTTAATTATCCAATATATTAATTCTCCAAGACCATTCTAACCTGATCTTAGATCCTCAAAGTCCGGTCTGAAGGAATGTTCATTAAGATATCCAGCATTAAACTGTAATTCACTCCCATCCTATCAAAATCAAACTTCACTTAAAAAATGCCAATATTTTAAGTTAAATGTTAAGGTAGGGAACAATAACATTCCTCTTATTATAGATACAGGGAGTCAGGTTAATGTAATTTCTGAAAATGCTTTAATTTGTATTAATAATTTCGAAACTTTCAAAAATAAAACTTCAAGAAAATTACTATTTCAGTCTGGAGGTCTTGCTGTGAGTAAATTAATTCATTTGTCATACAAAACTGCAAGAGTAAATAAAGGTGTGATATTTTATGTTGTAAATTCTCATTTAAATTACTTATTACTATCTTCATCTTGTGTTTCTTTATTTATAAACTGAAACTGAATTTCACTGATTATGAGGTATACCAGTATAAGAGGATTAAAGGTATGCAATCAAATAATGCTTTTATTTCTTGTATTTACATGAAAATATTGAAAATGAAAAGGACTGTTTTAATAATGTTGAAAATAATAAGCATGAAAATGAACAGTTAAAAGAATTAATGAATAGTCATATTTTTACAAAAAGTAAATATAATGTGGGTTGCATTAATATTGAACCTCCAAAAGAAATATTAACTTCAAAACTTCCTGTAGCTTATAGAGCAGGAGTCCCGAACCTTATACCCACGAGCACCATGGCATGTACCGATCATTTAACGTGTGCCCGCCAATATGCAATCACAATAAAAATGTTTTAGTTTTGAATAAAATTCTGTGTGACAATTTTCTCATTTTTAATGATACAGAAACTGCATCCAACACAGATACCAGCACAAAGAAAAATGCAAAGGGTCAAAACAGTTGAGGACCCCAGTTACACAGCATAATAGCATCTCCTAAAGATAATGAAATTAAAAAACAAACAGAAGAATCTGTATTCATCAATTATAGAAGTAAGAAAAATTGCTAAAAAGAGGTCTGATGCCTACCATAAAGCAAAAAAGAAAGAAAGATATGACACCCATTTTTAAAGCAAGTAATTTTGATTTAGTAATGTATGAGGAATTTCAATATCCTAATATCAGAAAACTCTCTCCTCCTTTTTCATGCATTTACAAAATTTTGACACAGTATTCTGAAATAATTTTTGAAATAGATAAACCAAATTCTCTTACTAAAAAGAATTCAAAAACTGTCATTCTACTAATCCAACTGAATTTAACTGTTAAAAATAGAAAAATACCTGTAGCTACCAAAAAGTAAACTTTTTTTTTTCCAAATTATATTATTAAAATTGCATTAACCTTAAAAGTACTTCTAAACTGGATATGACTCTTTAAACCAAAGGAGATTCTAAGCTTAATTGTGACAAATTACACCTGAATTCGATTCTCTCTCAATCTTGCTCCCTTACTATCTTTCCCTTTCCTTCTTCCCAGAGTTTTTTCTTTCAAAATTCCCCAAAGCCCAGAGATAAGAAGAAGAAGAAAAAAAAAAAACTCACATTTACAATCTGGCGAAAGTACCAGATTCTTAAAAGACGAAAGTTTATTTTACTGTACCTATGATTCACACTATGTGTATTAATCCTTGCATCCTTTCCTTAGGGAGAATACACCAAAGTTCTACATATGTGCACCAAAGTCCTCCACACATATGCATACACACTGCATAAACTGAATTTTTTTAATATTATTTTGGTTGGGTAATGTAAATTTGCAAAATTTGTAAGAGCTAACTTCAATATACAAATTATGAGTCTTAATTTGAATTTTCGTATATTTATGTTTTTATTTCAATGATATAACACTGAAAAATATTTATAGCCATAATCAATAACTTTAATACATTTATAGAATGCTAAAAGCCAGTCACATTGTGTAAGGAATGAAGGTTTTTATCTACTGTTATATTCATGCATCCCTGCATGTAGTCACGCTGATTCGCTTGTAGAGGACCTGCCATTTTTATCAAAGTTTATTTTGTTAATGTACTGTATTCTGTTACTTTTCTATGGTTATTAATGTCCATAGTCCATAATGTCCCATAATGTTAAGTCCATTTTACATGGCTTAACAATTAGAAAATGTGCATGGTTTTATAATGAGTAAATTAATTTTAATACAATTTCACAGATATGTAAAAGAAAATTTTTGGTTTTATATTGAGCACAAAAGTTTTTACAAAAGACAAGAGGACTGAAAAAATTACATTATGTTATTCAAGAAAACAATTTGAAGAACTTTAACAATTATTTCTTCAAAATTTAGGACAGTTTTATGATATTTAGAGAGATAATTTTAGGAACTTTTAAGCATTCAGTAGTAAGAGAAAATGATCTGATAAACTTTTAAAAAACTGGACAGTACATTTATTTTAGATATTATTAAATATTTTTAAAATAGCTCTAAATTATACTTTTATGTGTCATTTTGTGGTTTTAAATATAAGAGACTTCATGAACAAAATGATGGGGCATAATGTAACCTAAAAGCTACGTCTTTGACGAAAGCCATTTTCTTTATCACTGAAAAGGAATATATTATATATCTTGTACAGAATTTATCTTCATTTTCTAATGTGTAATGCTTTTTTCTAAAAAGGATTTTCTGTTGCCAAACCATTTTTTCTTTGAAGAGGAGGATATGTAAAATATAAAATATGAAAGAAAACTAGTAATTTTAACTTGGCAACAGCTCTTTTTATTCCTCATTTTAGCTTGGCTACTTTCCTTTCTGTCCTAACAAATCTAAAGTGTGTCATCTCAAAATTAATTTATCATACTCTCAACATTGCAGATATATTTTATCCAATCACAGATCAAAATTTAGACAAAGAACTGACTCTATAAATGCACACTTCCTTTCCTGTTTTTCTCTTGCTCTGCTAGCATGTGTAATTCACACTCTGTTTCATCCATTGCCTAAAGATGTCAATAATTACACAAAATTGAAGGTGGATATCACAATCATAATGACGTGTGAATCAATATTGTGTCTCTAGAATTGCTTTATCCAGCAATGAAATTCTGTTGATTAGGCTTTTTCTGTCAGTGAATGTCATTTTATGTTTCTATGCAGCTATTTTCTAATCATCTAGATATTTACAAAATTTATTACATATATTCAATCAATATAAATTTAGATCTGCAGCATATCAGAAGGAATTTTATTTTTTCTCTGTCTTTAGAACTTTGCTGGTTCAGATAAGCTATGCACAAGCAAAACAAGTAATGTAGAATTTACAGTAATATTTTAGCCTGTTACAAGCACTCAGGCTCCGTTAAGGCAGTGCAACAAGTTCGAACTCATGTGAAACTCGCCTAACTGCAATAGAATGCACTCGGTGTAAAGACACCATAATGCATGTACTTTCTGCTGAACTCTTTCTTTGCCTGTGTTTTCCATTGACCATCTTCTTTTTAATGACTACACAGAAACTTTTCTTTTGAAAAGCTGTATCCATTCTACCATGTGTTAACTGTTTTGAGGGTTGTTTATTGCCTACTTGTTGCAGTGCTTACCTTATCACTCATGCTTGCTGATTTTTTAAATTATTATTATTGCTTTTGCTTCTGAAGAAAGCAATAAAAATTTGAAATCAGGCTGAGGCTAGATAATCTGACAAGAGATGCATTCATTGGAAGTTCAAACAAGAAGAATTAGAGAAAATGCCTAAGAATAAAAGATCTTGTTGGACTGACATCATAGCCTGGCCTGTTTTAGAAGACAATTTACAGAAATGGACAACAAAGTAGAAAGAAAAGGGATTATCAGTGCCAATGGATAGAATTCGCCTTCAAGCAAAAGTAATTGATCAATTCAAATTAAAATTTTGTTGAAGGATTTATTTCAGGTTCATCAAATGAAAGAAATTATCCATCAGGTCCAAAACAACAGCTGAACAGAAGCTTCCTGCAGACTGGCTTGAAAAAAAATAGCTTTTTTTGGAGTACACATCTAAGAAAATTAAAGAACAAAATTTGAATACTGGGCAAATAATTAATATGGATGAAGTGTCCATTTCTTTTGACTATCCTCTGAGCAGAACTGTTCATTCAATAGGAGAAGTTAACTACTTCTTTGTTAACAACCACAAATGAAAAGACCTGTTGTGCGGTCAAAGGAGAAAAATTAAGCCTTTTGATAATTTTCAAAAGAAATATAGTCCCGAAAGGAAACTTCCCTCAAAAGGTCATTATTTACATCAGTGAAAAAGTATGGATATGCGAAGAACTTTTGACTCAGAGAAATTTATTGAAAAAGAAAAGGTACTTTTTTCTAACCTCAGAGACTCATAATTCTTGATTCAATGCAACCCTACTAAGAAAATACAGTAAAATCCACAGCAAAAAAAAAGTTAGCACTGATGTTCTTAGTGATGCCAGGTGGGGTTACAAAAATTTTACAGCTACTGGATCTCATCATCAAGAGAAGTTTCAAGTACAAACTATGAAAGCAGTAATAAGAATGGATGCGAAGAAAACTCCATTCCTTTACAAATTCTGGATGGATGAGAAAAGCTTCATATGAGGAGGCTGCCTAGTGGGTTGAGAAAGCATGCCAATCAATCCAAGTCAATTACGCTGGTATCAGCTTTCATTAAATCAAAAATTATTGAAAAAGAAAATTAAGGTAGCAACACTGAAAGAAGTGATTTAGAACAGAATGATAAAAGTGACCTTGATAGTCATTTGTTAAATTTATTTAATTCTGACATTGATGAACTGAAAGGTTTTGCATAAATAAATATAGTTTATTTTAATAATAAAATTCTGGTTGATTATTTAATTTACATATTCTTTTTTTATAATATGGCAATTTATAACAAACAATTTAAAACAAAGCTTACTGAACCCATAAAAATAATGCCTAAAAATCAGCAGAGCTCATTTTTGGCAAGTTCAAGATAAGATGTTTATTTGTTATTTATTTATATATTACTGATTATATAAAAGTTGTAAAAATGTTATAATTGCAGTGTATATTGCGGTGCAGCTTATCCAATGCATTTTCATTTTTTATTACTCAATTATCATGTGTGTGACATATACATGCCAGGATGGCTTACCTACTCAAAATTACAGGAGTTTAGAGGGAAGACTTTTTCGGAACATTAGAAGGAAGAGTATTTTCTGAATTAGCAGAAGTCTAAAAAATATCTGACAGAAGAATTTCAGCATAGGTTTTCAGTAGCGTAATGAATACATTACTGTGAAAATAAAAGGAAGACAGAAACACACTGAAAATTATTTCCAGTTTTAAATTAACAATTAGCATAATTTTTTTTAAAAAAATTAATTAAAAAAGTAGGGATTTTGCAGTATTTCATAACAAAATTAAAGATTAGGAATTTTCAATTTTTTCCTATAAATTGTTATTTTTGAAGCATAATTTCTCCCCGTAGATCCTTCATACAGATGGAAGGGAGAAGAAGAAAGCTATATAAGTGCTCCTTTTGAACATTTAAATGAACTTTCATAAGATGACTGAAAAGATGTGGTCCAACAAATGGTGAGAAATTGAGTAACATTTAGCCATTTGTGTGCAACAAACACCACACAGTAAAAATATACAAATAATGCATTATAAGTAATTCTAAATCATTCTATGTATTTTGAATATATTTAACATTCTCTTAAAAGAATATAATAAAAAAACATTATAATTAAAAAAAGACAGTACTTCACATGAACTCATAGAACAGGGAAGTTTACTAGTTGCACATATATAAAATGTATCACCTAAAGAAAAATTGATCAGGCCTGTTAAAATACAAATGAAGATCTCCAGTATATTATTTTTTTTAAGTGCCTCTTGCAATATAACATGAAGTTGAAATGTCAGTGGTTTAAACTTAAGGAGATAATAATGTTGATGATATATATAGAGCAGGTAAGCCTCATGTGAGTGTTCAGTTTAATGCTGTGTGACAGCATTTCAATACAGCCTTCAGAAATCACTTCATCATGCTTCAAGAGAATTGCAACCTCTACAAGAATGATTGTTAAAATTTCACACAAATAGCTTTGGCAACATGTGTTTAATATGCTGCCGACCATCAAAAGATGAGAAATTGAGTATAATTTACAGGGTTCATACACATTTCTGCACATGGAAATTAAGAACTTAAATTCAGGACCTATGATCAATTGGGAACTGAAAAACTTCAATTAAAATATTATCTATGTATGAACTTCACTTTCGTAATACCATCCTAAAAATAAAATAGATCCATACATAGGATGCATTATTATTAAACATAACTTAATTAACATAATTATTATTAAGTGTGCCGCCCAACCGGCATAGTGGTTAGCGTCACTGACAGCCATGCCGAAGGGCCTGAGTTCAAATACTGCAGAAGACATAGATGTTTGTGCGGCATGGGGGCACTCTATGGTGGGCCAAAAGTCCTCTCGAGAGGTGGTGATAGGGAAAGAGGGGTGGGAGACCCTCGGACCCATCCCTCGCCCAGGGCTCTTCATCAAAATTTGGACCTGAACTCAGTTAAATCGTACTGTCACCTGTAAGGTGCTCAAGGTTGTTGCCAACAACAAGCATAAATTTACACTCCTTGCCACGAGGAATTTCGTGGGCTAGTGCTGACTACAGATCAGACAAGTGAGCATTAGCAACAACAACAATAATAAGTTTGAGAATAAAATAAACTACGGAATATATCAAGTAGCATTAAATATTTTACACTTTTAATAGTTGGACATATTTAAAAGAAGATAAATGACATTTTATTTACATTTTACTAACAGGCTGATTTTTTTTAATGTCTCATTTTGTCATATAATTGCTCAGTCTAGAAGTTTAGTTAATAGCATGTAGATTTTATGTCAAGTAGTAAAGGTTAAAATGAGAAGTAAAATGAGAGTAACAAAAGTCTGGCTGTTGTTACCACTGCTGCTTGCCTAGAGAGAAACCTGCTGAGAAGAACAAATCTGAAAGGCCTGATGTAGGCACAGTTGACAAGTTTTGAAAGTTAGTTGGGCTCTGTCTGATGCAGTTAGTATCGTAGCTTCGTGCAAAGATCCAGGGGTTGTAACCCAGTTAATATACTTTATATACTTTACGGTTCCAATAAGCCACTAAAGCACCAGAGGTGATAAGTTGTTTTGTATTATTTCAAGTCTCACTAGATGTGAAGAATAAGTTTTACATGAATTTTACATTTTTGTGTTTTATCTTGTGACCACAATAAGGATTAATGAAAGGCAATGACTCGCTTTAATATGCAAAGATAATTTTTAAGGGTAAGCAGTTACTTATAAATAATTAAATTAGTTAGATAACCTTAGTCATTATGGATTTACATGGCCACTATTAAATTTTATTTATTTTTTAATAATATTTATTAAAAAAGCATTATTAAAATCATAATCTAATAACATTTCAGTTTAAAATACATGTAATTTATGACATTGATTCTTAAATGATATTAGGATAATTACACATTAAAAGCTACAAAACATTTATGTTTTGTAAAAAGAACACTCAACAAGCATCTTTTTAATTTGAAGCCTTCCCAGACATTTTGGCTAATTTATATCGATTTCCTTCTCTTTAAGCATCTTTTCTAAGAATTAGAAATTTGTCTCAATACGCAAACCAGTATTCTCATTAGTTTCTGTATGTTTTATCTTCTAACTTATCAACCTCTCCACAATGTATCTATGAGGGTTTACTTTGATCTGGTAAAAGTTAAATAGTCCAACGCTCCCCAACAGACGTGAAGCAAATTATTGCTATGTCTGTTGGGGGGGGGGGGGGAAAGCAAATTATTGCTAAGTAACTACAAAGTCAGACAAGGGTTTATATAAGCTTCTTATTTAAAAAGAACCTAGAACATAAAGACATGTTCTTATGCTAACAAAAATCAATTACAGCTCATGGTGATGTAATTAAACAAGAATCAAATTCAAGCTAAAGGTGTGGACTAGTGATCAAAGACTATAATATTTAATTTTAATTTAAGTTGGCTCAGTAACTCTATCATAGTAACAAATTCAAATATTGCCAGCGAGAAAGCAAAGATGAATAATTACAAATTATCAGAGCTGATAGGAACTAATGCAGTGAGCAAGCGGAGATCAGAAACACACACTGTCTTATACTCCAAAAAATTAAGTTTAAAAACTGTCTAAGTGATTTACATTCTGGTGACAAAATAGAAATGGGAAATTATAAACAATTGAGTAATTTACATAATAATAACTGTACATATCATTGAAGAATAATTTTCTTTCTCTTTATATATTCAGTATCTTTCTTCAACACGTTTCCTTTCCCTTTTAGAATTTTGGGATTTAATTAAAGATTTCTGTTATTCTAAAAAAAAAAAAAAA
>KK121776.1:13849-24747 GCA_000611955.2 Stegodyphus mimosarum
CTTAAATAACTATGTAATAATATTTTAACAACTTTTTTTGTTAATTTTCAAAAGCAAAGTTAAATTTTCTGTTACACATATTATGTAAATTTTGAAATTTTCTAATAATATCCAAAAAATTATATACATATAATTTATTATTAAAAAAATTTCTTATATATCATCTCCACAGAACATAAATTATTGGAATTATTGGAATAAATTTGAGTCAGAATTTTAAATATAAGTTATTTAGATTTCTATTGCAGTAAAAATATTTTAAAAAGTTGTAGAAGAATTATTTTAAACTGGAAAACTCACATTTAATCCAATGATTCATCGCATTAATTAAATTTATGTTCCTTGGAGATGATATATACAAAAAATTTTCTAATAAATTATTGACATCTTACTTGCAGCTCTAATCCAAGTATTCGGCTTTTTAAATTGCTCATAATTACTTGATTACTTAGAATTTTCATTATATATATGCATGTGTGTGCAAGATATCAAAATATGAAAAAAAAATATATTACCAAATTAAAAACAGACCTTCAAATTACTAATTTTCAGTTAAAGCACAACCCCTTGCAAGGCATCTGCAATTTCCTTGCAATATCCACATTGCTGTAAACTTTGGCCCAATCGCTATCCGGAACTAAAACAAAGAATTTCCAAGCTTATAAATAGTACTGCAACTAACTATGCTTGCTGCCTGCACTTGCTAGCTAAAGGATGTCTTTTGCTTGGCTGTTTCTATTCAATGTTAAAAATGTGATGTGTTATAATCAAAATTGTGGTGTGTAAATTGTCCCCATTGTAATGTGCCATGCGATAGAGTAATTAACAAGTAACAAAGATATGTTTGGATTATTAAGCGATTTTTTAATTATTCAAAAGTTCCCAGCATCTTCTATTACATAATCAACTTTTCAATGATCTTCTAACTTCAATCACTTGCAACTTAAAAATACGTGATGTCTTCCCTAGTCAAGCACACATTTAATACCAAGTTATCTGCAATGAACTACATCATCACTCACACACACACACACATACACATATTATAATACAGACCCTCTTATATTATCTTCTGGATAAAATATAGGTTTAATTTCTTTTTCCACTGCAGCTCGAGTAAATGCAGGTTCATATTTTGGAGGGAAAATTTTATATACATCATACCAAATAGGCTTATCCTGTTCTTTCATAGCTCCTGTTTTCAAAAGACCTGTTACTCTGTAACATAGAGTAAATAAAAATCTTAATCATAATTACATTAGATGGGATTAAAGCACAATATTAATTCAACAGTTTTTATGCCAAAATGTTAATAGAATGCTATAAAACAACAACAACAACAAAAAATTCTTGCCAAATAAATCTAGTTTTTATTATGTAGTACTATAATAGCATTTTCATATTTCCCTAGCAAAATGAAAAATTCTTATATTATCTCATACTGTTGATAAAACATATTTAATTCCATATTCCTGTCATACTTTTTATCTTTTGAAAGTCACAAGGAGAAAATTATATAGTGTACACCATTTCTGTGAGGAAGTTTAAAGGGAAAAAAACTGAATAAATTAAAATATGCATAAGAATTAGCTTTATCAATATTAATGCATTCAGCATTTTAAAGAGGTCAGTTACAATTAATGCTTTCAAAACTACTGTTTTTACTTACACAGTGTGCTTTCCTAGTTATTCATATATTGTATGTTACTGTCATAATTCAGAAATTTCTAAATCATAAGCTGAAAATGTTGGGGGGGAGGAACATGCAAGTAAATACAGTAAACAAGATATAAAAATAAAGCATTATGATTTAACTACATGAATCATATAATAATAAATTTGTTATATGGTATATTATGGATATGAGCACAATATCTGGATAAAAGTCAAGAATATACTTTCTTAATATCTGAAACATTTATATTACAGTACAAAGTCCGTAATCCGGTCCGGATTATAGATAATCAATTTAAATCTGATAAGATGGCATGCAGAAATTATACAATTAAAAATATGAAACAGTAATTTATGAAATAAAGAGCAATTATGATCTAAAGGGTTTCAAATTTTATTAAAAAAAAGCGCTTAATATTTATTTGTTTACTTTATTAAACATTTCTTTCAATGTAAGTTGTTTGAGTTGCTTTTTTTGTGTTAATATTTTCTCTTTAATTCTGTAGACAAACATAACTTTTTATTCATTTACAAAGTTCCACTGTTCAAGTCCTGTACTTGATGTGTCGAGAATTTCAATTGGCTTGTCAATGAAATTTTTTCGTTTTCAATAACCTTTCTGGCAGTTCTTCACTATCGGTAGCAGTATTTTCTGGATCTAGAGCCATAACTACAGATTTCACCATCTGTTAAATTGATTAATGATTGGGGCATTGTCGTCGCAATGAAAAACTTCTGTTATATCATCTTCATTTATTACCGCTTCTCCACATTTCTTTACATAATCCAATAACTGGAGAATTTGCGATGTCTGAAAACCTTCAAATTTGCGGCTATCAACTTCATCGTCCTCACCATGAAATATGGTAGCTGGCCTAAATTATGGCAAGCATTTTTTAGCATATCTGGAGACACATCCTTCCACGATCTTGCGATGCTCCACACAGCAGATTCTATGCTAAAATGTTTCAAAAATTCTTGAATAGTCTTGCCATTGTTCAAGAAATTTAACATAGATTTTAAAAATGCTACTTTATATTTGCCTTTCAGTGCGTGCGCTATTTCCATATCCATAGGCTGAATGAAAAACATTCAGTGTGGCAGGAAGAATAATGCAGATACATTATCTTTGACTAAAACTTTAAGTGAAGTATGTGCCGAACAGTTGTCAACAGTCAGGACTATTTTTGAGTCATCAGGTAAACCAACCGAATTCAAATGTCGCCGAGCCTCGGGTATAAAATGATTTTCAAACCAATCATTCATCAACGCTTGTGTCATCCATGCTCTTTTATTTGTGCGATATATAACGGGGAAAATTGACTCCTTTAAATGCTCGAGGTCGTTCATTTTTTCCGATTACGAAAAGCTTGCACTTGTGCGTTCCTGCAGCATTTGTGCACGCTAAAATTGTTAGTCTCACTTTGGAATCTTTGACATCAGTTGGAGCCTTTTCTGTTGAGGTTGCCAAGGTATTTCGCAGTGCATATTGGCAGATAACACCAGTTTCATCAGCGTTGTAAATTTGTTCCGGAGATAGTTGTTCACTAGTAATGACTTCAATGAATTCATCTGCAAATTCTTCAGCAGCTTTAGTATCAGCTGAAGCTTTTTCACCTGAAATTTTTAATTGTCTTATATCATGACGATTTTTAAATTTGGTTAACCAACCTGTAGAATATGTGCACTCAGTGTTTAAGATAATTTCTTCATGAAATATTTTGGCTTGAGCCATTAGCATTGGACCCATCAATGGCACGCCCTCGCTGCGACACTGTCTGACCATTTCAATCATCACTTTGTCAAGATCGTCACTTTTGGCATAACGAACCCTTTTTGTGTTATTAATTGCCAGTGGAGCATCGGAATCTGCAAAAAATTCCTTTTTCTTTTTGTTTATGTCATATACAGTTGACTTTCTAATGCTATACTCCTCGCATAATTTTGAGATGGATATGCCTTTATCCTTAGAATCAGTAAAGATAATTTTAGCCTAGCTTATCTCTTTGAAATCCAGACCCTTCGCTGTGCTGTATCCTCAAAATACCGAACCGCCCGAAATATTTTTCCAGTTTCACAGCAATTTCCTCCCCTCCCTGTCCATTAACGCAGAAAATAGGTGTGAAAATTTCGAAAATTGCACTTTCTAACAAAGATTCCATTAGGCTTTGACCCTGTTCTTTATAAAACTATTCTGAAGTTCAGATCAACAAGCCTTTCTGGCTTTGTTATGATCAGGACTGAGATTTTGTTTACTTCCGTTATTTTTATAGGACCTTTATTGCAGTTAAAATTTTTCCTGACCTTTATTGCTGTTAAAATTTTTCCTGACCTTTATTGCTGTTAAAAGCTTTCTTGCACTTTTATTGCTGTTTAAAGGCTTAAAAGCACACTTTACCACAAAAGAATCAATGACGAAATGTCAGGAGCAACCAAACGATAAGAAATCTCTTAGGACAGTGTCTGCAGTAAACTGATACAATGCATTTGGAGAAACTGCACCTGCTACTGAATACCTTAGGGAGAGGAAAGAAAACAAGATTACAATCTTGGCCGTTTTCAAAAATCTCCACGTTTTATTATGGAAGGAAAAAAATCAAATACGCATGCGTAAAGCATGCAAAAAAAAAAAAAAATTTGTGGCTTTGAGGTCCGGATTATAGATCATTCCGGATTATGGACATCCGGATTACGGACTTTGTACTGTATAAAGCAAACTACATTTTCAGAATCTGTCAGGAGCCTATAGCAATGGATATTTAACCATAATCACACATACAAATATCTAACAGCAGATGTTTATTCAATTATTACTTTCAAATCTCCTTTGGAAAAAAAAAAAAGTCTAAAATAAGCACAGAAATGATAAAAACCATAGAAAAAAGTACCATCTAATATTTTAAATAGAAATTTGTTAAAAAACTGAAATTTTAAAAGTTAATGAATATATTGTTTTAGGTATATTAATACATTCAATGCAACTACATAATGCATTGAATTTTCATAGAAAACTTATAATAACTGAATTATTCCTTTTGCATGCCGAATAGCTTGCTTTAAAAGCAGTGTATTTATCATCAAAACATTGATAATTTGTACCTCTTTAAAAATTTTTAGAATAAAAGAGCAAAGAATTAAGATTTTTTAAAAATGTTAATATTACTATTATACATGAATTATAAATTTTTCTCATAAAAACACTGGCAATATGTATCTTGTTCTTAAAAACTGAAGTTTAACTTACACATCATAAAAAGGTTTGAAATAAAGCCATTACATTGATTCATTATATTTCACATTACTGAAAACTGTTTTGTTTCACTCCTGATTTAGAAAATTTGTACTTATAAATTTATTTCTTATACCATTAATAATATAAACAAATATACTGAATACTCTTTAATGTAACATCCATCTAAAATTGATTTCTCATCAGCAAAGATAAAAAAGAGAAAAAGTGCACATCTACTAAAATAAGGGATTAGTGTTTTAAAGTTTGCAATTTTCTTCTCCCCATTTTAGTATTTTAACTTTAATGCCCAAAAATTTAATTAGAAGGCATATATTCGTCATAAGTTAGGAAGAAAGTATAAGTTATCAAATTCACTGATAACAGGAGAAAGCTGATTAGTATTAATAAAAAACTTGAACTACTGCAAACTACTATAATAGCATGAAAGACATCTTTTTCTGGAAATTTAGATCAACTAATAGAAAGGCTACTCTTCAGTAAACATATTTAACATGCAAAATTTCTTCCCGAATCAGACGTGATCTTTGCTGCTTTAGTTTTATTAAAAATCTAACCATCATTTATTTCAAAGCTGACATGTTAATTTGCATCTCAGTTATATAAAATATCAGACATTTTAATTTTAAATGAAGCTTTATAAGCTTACGAAACAATATAAGTTAATCTGGGTTCAAAGGCACAGATAGTCAGAGCGAGTTGTATTGTACTTGCTGTTGGACACTAGCACGAGGTTACACAGGTTTACTTTGAAGAAACCGGAACAGCATTAAATAATATTTCTTAAATCAAAAGGCAATTTTTAATTGGTTTTAATTTGTAACTTGTATAAGTGAATAAGTTCTACATAACTATTTTGGAGACATACTGCACTGCCTGAAGAATATTTTTTTTTAAATTTTGGTTGGGGTGCAGACAATAAGAAAGAGCCAAATATTATTAAAACAGTATATTTAACACTCATTTGCACAAAACAAATGAAATGCAATAAGAAAAAGCTTGCTGGTTACCGGTTTGCTGGAAGCAAACTAGTTGGATGTCAGCATCCAATGGAAATAAATAATAAGCTGCTGGCCATGTGGGTCCCAGCACTAAGATGGTTTATATAGCTTCATAAACTAATAAAGCTTCATTTGAATTTGAAATATTTTATATAGTCAAAAGGAAGAATATCAATAATATGCTGACTTTGAAGTAATTGGTGTAACAGAGAAAATTTTAGGAAGATTTAGGCAAATAATGAAATCTAATTTGGGGGAAATTTCGTACATTAGATACATTTACTAAAAAGCAGTATTTCCTTATATAAAAGAGAGTATATTAGATATATTTACTAAAAAGCAGTATTTCCTTATATAAAAGAGAACTAAATTTCCAAAAAAAAAAGTGTTTTCCACTTCACTCTGCTGTACGTTTTGTAGGATATAAAAAAAATGTTAATTTCCAAGAACAGGAAAAGAAAATTTTTTTTTAATTATTTATTTACTTATATGTGTGTTTCTTCATATATTCTAAAACCTTAGTAGGTGTACTGGGTTGCATTAAAAAGTGCTAAACACGTAATTTTATGCACTTTTACACAACCAGCTGGTTAGAACAGATGCCATTACTTGGCATGAAATATATACCATAGTTGTCCACAACAGCTTCAACCTTTTTAATATCTGTAAATGTCATCTGTGCATTACTGGCTGTTTTCAGGGATATAATGAAGTGGGTTTTTTTTTTTTACTTTTGACAAAAGCATTCCATTTGACAGTATTTATTAAAAATTTTGATAAAATCTGAAAGATGTTTTCCTTTAGATAATCATTCAGCAAGGGTTAGGGAGGCACAGTTTATAGCTTAGAATGTACACTAGTGATATAAAATGCTGAATTGTTGTCTCACACATTTTCTTTTCCTTGTGCCACATTTGATGATAATTACACTAACCTTATACACTTAATAATGTCAAACACACCCATGAACATGAAATTAGGCAATTTTCAATATACTTTATTGATTTTGAGGGTAACCAAATACAAGTCCCTCTTCTTCACGAGCCTTCTTAAATACCAATGATATGGGATTATTTATTATTAGAAAACCAAGGCTGCATTATATAATATTAGTTGTTATATATTTTTAGCCATTCCATCTGAAACTGACTGAACAAATTTCTCTTTCAAGCATTTTATTTTTCAGTCAGCAGATTTTTGTTTTTATGCCTGTTACTTGATAACAATTTGATTTAATAAATTAGATACCCAGATTAGATTACTTTGTAACCATAAGTTTATTTTGTAACAGTTCATTACAACCACTGATTCATACAAATTTCACTGCTAGTTTAGTAAACAACCTTTACACATGACAAATATCTGTGAATTATTAAGTAAAAGCATTTACCTCGCAAAAATCGAACCAGTTCTTTGCAGCCTGTTTCCAGCCATATTTATTAAATGCCAAGTTACATCTAAATTAAAATAAAAAAAAAATTAGTCAATTAATCAAATTAGTGATTGTTTAGATAACTATAGTAAGAGTTTATTCAGGCCAAATATTTTTAAAAAAAGTATATTAATATGTTCCTATAATAAAATTATATGCTCTATACCGACAGTTCATGAACTTAAGAGTTCAAATCCCCAGCCTTTCACGTGCCCTTTGATGGATTCCTGAGCATTACACTGCATTGTATTTTTTATAGTATGATGGGTTTATAATGGATTGAATCCCCACAGAATCAATGATAGCTTGATAAATTTTATTTTCCCAAAAGAAACACTTTTGAAAACACTTCTGTGAAAAGTTTCTTTGAAACTATTCACAGAAGGACTCATACAGCTGTTCTCGGTATGACACAGCATAATCAGTAGTTACTTCTTTAAACTATTGACAACATTAACACAAGACAACAGAAAAAAGCCCCAAATACATAAGCTCCCACAGTGCTCTCTCAATACTCTCAGTACTCTGAGCTAAAGTCTAAACAAAACTGATACTCTCTCAGGTTCTATATAGCTTTTCACCCACTACCCAGAAATTTCCAACACCTTCAGTTTCTCAAAATTGCTGGAAGGTACACACTGTTACAGCTATATAAGGCCAGATACAGCCACAATTACATAGGGATTGGACCAAAATGTCACCAAATGGTTGCAAAGTTTGGCAACAAAGCAAAGCCTTTTAAAAACAGAAGGCCTTCCAACCAAACTGTGATGTCACGCAAGTTGGGAAAACCATTCACTGCATTTCAAAGACTCACCGTGCTCAGTGTCATTTGAATGCTTGGTCAGTCAGTCATTATTATCTTATAGTGCGTATTTGTGCTTTTGTTAGTTATTTTGGGTAGTGGTAGTTGTTTGAATATCAATAACCTCATAATTCTCTCCCATTGTCTAGTGCGTATTTGTGCTTTTGGTAGTTATTTTGGGTACTGGTAGTAAAGCAAAGCTTCACACACACACACAAATATTATATTATTAAAGGCAATTACGATAGCAAACACTGCGTATTAAAATAATGAGGTAAAAGTTTTTTATAGGGACAAAGTTTACAGTTTTGCTACTGTTGAGTAGCTCGTCCGACTATCTATATTTATCGCAAGTCGGAAAGCATTATGAATATATAAAATAAAATATCTAAAATATAAATTACAATTAAAACAACAACACAAATTTAAAATACACAAACAATATATTACACATTGCAAATAAAATATGTTGCATTACTGCTTAGCATCACACACAAACTTGCTTTGCAAATATGCCAAAATGGCTGAAACGATCTGTATTCGCTCGAAAAACATGAAAGAATTGCACAAACTCGGTGTCCATGCACACATTGATCTGTTTTCACTTAAAAAAAATCCTAGAATTGCACAAACTTGGCATTGCGTACCTTGGCTTTACCCATGCACATGTCGATCTGTTTTCATTTAAAAAAAATATCCCAGAATTGCACAAGCTCGGCATTGCACACTACCTTGGCTTTGCCCATGTACACATCAATCTGTTTTCACTTTAAAAAATCCCAGAATTGCACAAACTTGGCATCGCGCACTACATTGACTTTGCCCATGTACACATCGACCTATTTTCACTTTAAAAAAAATCATAGAATAGCACAAACTCAACATTGTGCACTATCTTGGCTTTGCCCATGTACACAATGATCTCTTTTCAATTAAAAAATCAGACACTGAATAAACTCTGCACTATTCATACACTGAGAAATCTGCTTTCACTTAAAAAATTTGAGAGAATTGCAGAAACTCGCGCATAACCAAATCCATTGATTTGAGTTAATAAGAAAATGTTTCCACAAAAATGACACAAAACGAAAATACTGCTACCAGAATAAAATAACCACCGAACATGGAAACTGCTATATTTCACAAATTTGAGTTTGTGCATCACAAATTTCATTTTACTTAAGTCAATAATAATAAATGAAACTTAGCCCTCTTCTTTTGCAGAATATATTGCTGACATCTCACTGAGAAATATATTCATTAATTGGCACATTACATTTCCTCTGTTTCCGCCTCCACATGTATTCAGCCAGATAGGAATTAAATTGTCCTTTTGCCTGCCGAGAACCATGGAAACTTCTTTTAATTGCTGCCCAAGTTCCCTGAATACTGTTCATATGTGCACCTGTATCCGGATCTTTAAAACACAAGCTACGATTGACTTTTAGGTGCGCATATCCTTCGGACTCAAGACAGTTGTAAGCTTTCCAGCAATCCGATATAACAGTTGATTCTGGCAGAACATTCTGTTTAATGATTTCCAACAATGCCTCGGCACCTCTGCTTTCAACCTCTCTAAACCCACATTTACCCTCCCCTCTCTCAAGCAAACTAAATACCCACCTCCCTTTGACTCTTTTCCCTCTATGATATTTTTGCTTGCCAAATTTACTTTTGCGAATTTCCACAATCACGCTTTCCCCACCCAACATCACATTCTCCTTTAAACATAACTCCATGAACACTTCCCTACAAAAACTTTAGCAATCCATCACCATATTTTTAGCAATACATGATTCCGATCATATAAAATCATTCCCGCACTTACCTAACCACATATAGGTAACTCACAAAACACCACACATGCTCAATTTACTCTTTGCAAACCATTAGTGCTTTCAAACAGACCTTATAATTCAATGCTTACGTTTGCCACCAGTAACTCTACACATCCACTCAAAACCATCTATTTCACTCTACTAGTTTCATATCCATCACAAATTGGATATTTATATGACCTTGAGATCAGACTTTTCTCTATACACCACTCAATCACGCATTTTTTACCTTTTCGCTCCAACTGATAAAAAAAATCCAGATTCTGATAATCCTCCATTCTGCAGAAAGCACCGAATAAGACACACTCATCAATAATCAAAACGTTCTTTAAGCAAAAGAATTCCTTTCAGTATTTTGAGCAGTTACAATTATAAGTTTTAAATAATGTATTCAATATTTTCAATCGTTTGATATTTGAATAATACATTTTTTAGAGATAACTAGTTGCGTTAAATGCTAACAGTACCACACAACACACAAAAGTAGATTTATAATAAAAAAAATCTCATGCAGAACATTATAAATCTAACATTTCAACTCAGTTAAAATATAATTTAAATTTTCTTTAAATAAGAAGCTATAGCGGTGAAAATGCGCTTTAGCCCACTGCTTGGCGATGTTTTGAAAATCGGCAATTCGGCGAAACGTCTTTGCAATTGCAACCTTCCCGGCACGCTCCTCGAAAACCTATTGTAAACAAAACATAGAATTCTAAAGCATAAATTAGTATGGAAACTGTTACCACAACAAGATAATAAAATAATATGCAAAACGAACATTACGATCATTAAAATATTTGTCACTTAGGTTTAAATTAATTATTTACATTTTATGTTGTAATACTTACACATTTTATGCCATTACATAACCTTCCCGACACGCTCCGCGAAAACGACG
>KK121776.1:24880-52622 GCA_000611955.2 Stegodyphus mimosarum
GAATTGCACAATGTACGCAACGTGCACAAATGAACAAAATAAGCTAAAATAACGAAAATAAATTACAAGAAAATGCCATGTGCACAGCGTTCCGTTTTAACTTAAAAAAAACATCAGCGATTTGCACAATGTAGGCAATGTGCACAAATCAACAAAATAAAAAAATAAAATCACCACACTTACAACAAATAAAATATGTAGCAATTAAACCAGCTTTCATACACCAATCAATCACCGCACGTTTCCCTTGCACTTCCAATAAAGTAATAAATGTACATGCACATTCACTCACCTCTCTCAGCATCACAGCTAAATCCATAGTGACTTGGTATTTAGCGAAATATACGTACGAAAATAGCAAACACTCAATAGAAAAACACCGCATTCAAAGAATAAAACGAGAACTTAAATAACTACTCAAATTAACATGTAAGAATTTCGAATAAACCGCTACGTCATCTCACATTACCAATAAAACCGTTCTTTATAAAATAGGAAATACGCATGCGTGAAAACTACATGTTTCCGTAGCTTCAAAATACCCAGTCAGCCATGTTCACGGATATACGGAGTTACCCATGTTGGCGCGTTTATTGCTCATTCAAAAACAATCGCTGCCAAGCAGTGGGCTAAAACGCATTCCAACCTAGGCAACGTACACAAATGAACAAAATAAGCTAAAATAACGAAAATAAATTACAAGAAAATGCCATGTGCACAGCGTTTCTTTCAAACTTAAAAAAAACTTCAGCGAATTGCATAATGTAGGCAACGTGCACAAATGAACAAAATAAGCTAAAATAACGAAAATAAATTACAAGAAAATGCCATGTGCTAAAAAAAACTTCAGCGAATTGCACAATGTAGGCAACGTACAAACAGTCAGCCATGTTGGCGGATATACGGAGTTACCCATGTTGGCGCATTTATTGCTCATTCAAAAACAATCGCCGTCAAGAAGTGGGCTAAAGCGCATTCCAACCGCTATAGCATACCTATAACTTGTTTTTAAGAAGAGGTGTAACCAATATTATGTCATAAGGTGTGTCCAAGCCTAAGACAAGTAAACAACGTATCGACTGGTGCAGCGTAATCTAGTATTGAGCCTTAAAAAATCAGAGACTGCAGAATTCTCAACATTGCTTAGAAACCTAAAACTGTTCTTCACGTACACATGAATCTGTTTTAACTTAAAAAATCAGGGAATCACACTTACTTGGAGAAAACTATTATCACAATAACCTAAGAATACTTCATAAACTACTTAGAAACTGAAAGATGTCATTTTATAAGCATTTTATTACTTTAACAACAATGAAAATCAATCTGAATGATGTTTATATTTTTACAGCCAGTGGATACCGTTCAGACATCTGCTTTAAAATCACTTCAAAACAATCTTTTTGCTTTCCTTCTAGAAATTTTCTCCCAATAAATTCTCCACAATTACTCGCACAATTCAATTGTTAGTAAAATACAGCTTCATAGGATGGTACATTTCTACACTTTCTACAAATAGGGAAAATACAATATTTCTGAAAAAAAATGCAATACTTTTTTTTTTTTTTGCATTAGCAGGCAAACCCAAAGCAAAAATCATAAACATAACCCTTGAATTCCAAAACCACATCCATTAGTGGGTTGTCAAATAAGATACATTTTTATAAAATTCTAAGTTGCCTTCTACTGTGACATAGGCCCAGTGATTTTTGCTGTGGTTCCACAGATGATGCAAAAGAACATTTTAAAACATAAAAGATTATCTTACATTTCTTTTCTAAAAAAAATAAGCCAAAATAACGAAAATGAATGCTGAAAATTATTCATTAAATAACAAAATTAGCTTAGTGTTGCATTCAGACCTTTATATAGCTCTGCATTATTTGTAAATAAATATTCAAAAGGTCAAAAGATACACCCAACTGCTGTTTATAATGAATCATCAGAATAAGATAATTTCAGAGCAAATTACAAATTTAACTTTATTTAGAAACCAATAAATTTAATTTTTCATTTTGTAAGTAAATACAAATTCCTTTTTAATTCAATTTAATTTCTTTAAATTCCTTTTTTTCCTAAATGTACAATATTTTTAGTCAAGCTACTAACTGCATAAATGGTTTTAAATATACACAAGCAAATACTGCTGCTTGATAATGTCTTACATTCTAACCTTCATATATATTTACACAAACTCTATTAAATATCATGTGTTCAGATCTCAAATCTCTTAAAACTTCTCTTGCTCTACTTACTTATTTGAAGAGTTAAAAAAAAAGTAAAAGGAAAAACTATTACTAATATTACAGTATAAAAAACTAAAAACTATTACCAATATTACAGTATAAAAAAACTAAGAAATGAACTATCAAGAACGCTACTGTACATTTCAAATAGATATAATAAGCAAAAATCATACTAAAAAATGAAAATAAGTATGTGGTTATACGATAAATAGCACAGTTATTTTTAAAAGACACACAGTGAGAGTAGAAAGTTATTCGTACAGTAAGTGTTATGATCTAAATATGTCTCGCTGATAAAAACTATAAATTCTACAATAAATAATTAAATATGTATAATGAAATATATTTTAATATTTCCATGCGAAATTTGCATGACATCAATGCATGCATATAAGATATTCACAAAACAAAAATAATCTATTATCTTGTGGTGTAAAAAGTATTTGTATATTATACATAATGCTGAATATTTTCGGATACCTTGTAGGATATCCTTTAGTATGAATAGTACTCCTGGGTACTGATTCAATCAAATCTGTTGTTACTCAGCAATACATTGGGCTCCCATTAAGTCATTTTTATTAGAAATATGCCTCGACCTAACATTTTAATCAAGACTTTCTCATGAAGTCTCAATGGCATTGAGGTCGGGTGATTGAAGAGGAAATTTCCTAAACTTTGAGGTATTACATAATATCCAGAGCTATATAGTTAGGATTGTATACTTGGTAATTTAGTCATAATTATCATGCATGAAAACATACTCACTACATAAACCCGTTTTTGTCACAACAGACCATAAATTATTTTTCGAAATATCAATGTATAGGAGTTTGTCAAAATGTCATTAATGATAACTAAATTACCGACTCCGAAAGCACTCAATGTAATGTAACTCAATGTATGTAATTCTGTATTTTGTGTTTTCCACACCATTCATCTCCCATCCAATCCAAAAATATTGAACTTACTTTCATTTAAGAAAAATAGTGTTCTTCCAGAACTCTGGGCGTTCATTCACGCATTTTTTTGGTGAAGTATAATCGTAACTTCTAATTGCTCTCACAGTGAATTTTCGTCTTGCAACATGGCCATGGAAATCTTGTTTTTGAATTGTATTTATGGTTACTGCTCTTCCCATGTTTTTCAATTCTGCTGTAAGCTTACGAGCACTTTCTTTCGGATCTTTCTTCAATGAACGCACCAGAAATTGTTTGTCAACAGATGCAAATAGATACGGTCATTCTGAACTAGCAATATTTTGCATTGTTCTAGAGGTAATAAACTAATAATCGACTGCACAGTTGAAAGCGGTCTGTTGACTAAAACTGAAATTTCATTGTACGATTTACCGCCTTTACGAAGCTTTATGATCAATTCTCTTTTGGAAACACTCGATTCTTTACGACCCATATTAAATTTCACGTTTCATACCACATTGAAAGTTACACGCGGTCAATTTGGATAACCCGTAAGAATAATGACGTCAGTTATCAACGAAAAACTGGCCAAACCAATTAGAAAATACTACCAAAATTTTGCGTTTGAATGCAGAATACTTTTTAAGCGCCCATACATCCCCAATTTTTAGTTTTGAGTATACTTAAAAGCTAATTCAGTATCTTTTCTGTATACTTTTTTGCACTCGTATTTGGTAAACGTTGTTTTATTAGTTATTACCTTTTGAAGAAGTTTCGATAGAATTACCATTTTTGCGAAACCACTCTTGTACGAATAATTTCTACACTCACCATAAATTTTCTATGCTTCTGATCACACAGTCTTTTAATTCGGATTCTTGAGAGTGGATAGAAATTTCATTACATGCTATATACCAACAATCAGGTAAATTCATGCACAAAACTCGGGATGTTCAATTGCTCTTTCGTTGAAACCACAAATTTCACGTTTTGAACATCAAGTCTTTCTGCCCACAGCGTGAGAAATGAAGGAGAAAGGTGAAGTGTTTAAACGTTCCAGACAGCTCATGCAAATGCTAATACATGTGTGACTAGCTCAGCAGAGATATCTAGCCACTGGAGATGGACAAAACTGCTCCAGGGAGTAAGACTCCTCTTAGGGAGCAGATCAGAACCGTTCAAACTCTGAAGTGAATCAGTTCACTGTAACAACTCACTAGTACTTAAAAACGGCGGGCGTTGTGTTATGGTTAAGTAGAATCATCGTCTTGGACGAACGATTGACAGAGCATCTTAGCAGAGCTCCGAAATCTTTGAATGTTTCTCTTCAGAAGGTTTTCATTTCCTTCAAATGGTTTTCGCGATTTACCTCTACAATGCCGCGTCCTCAGGAGTCCTCAAGTTTTGTCATCCTATTGAAGTTCTTGTCAAACATACAAAGGATCCTATCTTTCTCGCTGTTCAGCTTATACAGTACGATAGGTGCGGAACATTCAGATAAGTGGCCTTTTCTCTAAACTAGATCAATACCTATCACTAAAGTGCCTTTAAATTCATTATACATATAATGTTCATAAGGTTCTGGCATTAAATAATAGTTAGTAATTGCTCATGTGATTCTTTTTCTAGTAACTATTCCGTAGCGACGCTATCCTTATCAGTAGTTGTTGTCTATTAGCACTACCAATCGGGGCCCCTTTGAGGAATTTCACGAGAGTGAAAAAGGGGATCTTGGTTGTCGATGAATGCATAAAACTGCGGTCTTGTGACTTCGAGATTTTTTTTTTCTTCTCATTTCGCAAATTAAAGTGAAAGCTTAATCTATATTTCCTTGAATATATCTCTTAGATTTATGAGCGCATATTAATACAGTGTGCCTCAATTTGTTAAACTAGCACAAATATAATAAATTATGAAGGTTAAATTAATATATAAATGTAATCCTTAATTAATAAAAAATGTTCACTTTTAAAATATAAATAAACTCCGTAATCTATTTATGCATTTATTTTTGCTGATGTGCTCTCACACTGTGTATGGATTTATGATTTTGTCTGACATTGCTTTGTAAAAACAAATGTGTGGATGTGTTGGGAATTGCAGCAGTTAATGTTACTTTAGATAATATACACTTTTGTCTGTTATTATGTGTCCTCAGTCTTTGTACTTCAAGGCGAAGGCAAACATATTGCCTTGTTTGGATTGGCCAGCGTACTCCCCAGATTTAAATCCCATCGAACATGTGTGGAATGCTTTGGGGAGACGCATTGCAGCACGCTTACATCCTCCGGAGACACACCCAACAACTCAAACAGATGCTGATTGAGGAATGGGCACTCCTACCGCAAGAAATGTTGCACCAGCTGGTTCTCAGTATGCGGAGACGGTGCGAAGCAACCATTGCAGTGAGGGGATGGCACATCCCATATTAAGGAACATCTGCTTGCTGTTCTTCCTCTTGGATAGACAATCATGAGTCAGGATACTATGCGTTCAATATAGCTTGATTTTGATTCCATACCGTATGCATTGTATTCCTTTTTCCGCTCCGATACTTTCGTCATCCTTTACGTACATGATACTCTCCTTCATTTCTGCATTTCATGTCTCTCAGTTGATTTCGCGTGGAGTTATGGCAAAAAACTCTGCTGTTGCTTTAGTTTTGCACACCAGTGTATTATATAAAAGCAAGATCCGTCGTGGGTTCAAACGTCAGTTTCTTATCAGTGAAGTGCAGTGAGTGAATAAAAACAAATACTGAAATGTGAGTAATCAAAGTGATACAGTTACTGAATATAAATCGAAAGGCAGAAAAACGTGCGAAACAACATATCGCACTTGCACTGGCATCACGCAGCATTGCCGCAACACTTACGGAAGGAGGATGAAATGTCCATTCCGCCCTACAACTACCGTTGAATATAGCCGAAGAACAATTCCTGTTATGCAAAATCTCAAAAGCATCTGGACGGGGTAAACTTCTAAAACAAGTTAAAATTGTCTTCTGGGAACGAATGCACAATGGAACATAAAAAATCACTCGAAGCTATGGACAATTGCAAAACTTGCTAGGAAACTCTGAAGTAATGGGAGGAACTCTGCTCATACGCTCTGGCTATTTTCGACAAACATTTCCAGTTATCTTCAAGTCAACACCAGCCGATGAAATCAATGCATGAGTAAAAACACTATATAAAATATAAAACACTTACAGAAAGTTGCACGAAGTTATTTTAGATGATAAAAAAAGGACAAAAGAATTTTGAATAGGTACTAATGACTTATTATTGAAATATATATTTTCCCCTAGATGTGTTGAGATTCTTCAGTGAGATTGTGGATAAATCAAATAAATTCAAAGTAATTTTTAGAATTATATTATTGGCTTCATTCTGTGAAGTTACTGTAGAAGTTTTGGTCAATTTCCTTTTCTATTTTGCGTTTGAGAATCTTTGGGGTATTATATTTTCATTATGTGGAATATCTCTATTAGCAGTTGTGAAATGCATTTCTTGTGCATTTAACACATCAGTAGCTTCTAGTTGTGGTGGTTCTGATTTTAGAATCCTGTTTAACACATCACATTGTTTGTCAGATTTTAAGGAATCTACTAATTCTAAGCATGTTTGTTTTGATTCATTGTTCCTGTGTTCCAATGAGAGGGTCTGCGATTTTCTTTCTGGCTACTTCATTCAAAATTAATTCCTTTTTATCATCTATAATAAGTGGAGATTCATTATACATTGTAGCTGTAGTATCCGTATAAGTAGCGGTATTTCTAATGCGCTGATGGGGCATAAGTAATGTATATGTTTGCACATATTCCACCTAGCTGATGAATCAATACAGCTGCATATATATATCGATGAATACATATATTACAATCAGCGCACTGTATGTGCCATGTACAGTCGGTCACCAAAGTATTCGAACACCGGTACCCTATCAGAAAATTAAAAGATGGCGTTTTCTCCATCCCATCATTCTCAATTTTTTTCTGAATCACTTTGCCCCAATCTTGGCAAACTGAAATGAATCTCTCTTTGAAACCTCCAGTCTTGGACTCCATACGATTTCTGAAAAGAAAAGCCATCTTGGAAACTACACGATCTCTCTTTTTTAAGCCCACCCTCTACACAATCTCTCTTTGAACCATTTAAAAAGACGATAAAATGGACAATTGGAAAGCGGACTCTCTACACAATCTCTCTTTAAACCATTTTGGACCCCCCATCTTCGAAAATGGCAATGAACTCTCTACACAATGTCTTTTTGAACCCCCTCCCATCTTGGACGATCTTACTGAATTGGGAAACCATTTTGAAACTCTTTGAATCTAGTAGAAACTAAAATGGAAATGGCTTCCTTTGAACACTTTTGGAACATTTCTCTTAAATTGGACCCTCTCTTTAAATTGGAAGCCATCTTGAAAACAGTAAGCCTGACGGGCCGTTTCATGAACCTCTAAAAGATATTTTTTATGTGAACACTACAAAAATCTAACATTGATCAGATTTTTTTAAATTTTTATTATTACAATCATACAATCTCTACAAAAATAAATTCTTAAGATATTTCCGCTATAAGTTCAGAAATACAATTCCATAACATTTCAGTTCAATCCGAAGTCAGATGATCTAAGCAATCTTTCACCAATACATTATCATCTTCCTTAAAGTCCGCTAAATTGTCTAAATCCATAAAATCATCCCATGTGTCCACAGAAGACATTTCTTGAGGATTCAAGAAAGGACCAGTTGCTCCTTGGCAAGTAAGGCGTTCTTTCATAGGTTTCAAATTCATCAAAACGTCTTCAGGACACATTTCTCGGTAACTAATGCGTTTCCTAATAGGTAATTTATAATCCTCCTCATCCTCAATCGTGATCACTTCTATATTTCTTTTTCCGCCGAGAAGAAACTTTTTAAATTTATTTTCCTTTAATCTCATGCTATCATCTAAATAGGGGATCGGAGGTTATACATTATAGAGATCGTCCACTCGAAACGAAGTATACGACGTCAGGGTTTTGAAGGGAAACTCCTTTTTCAATCGCTCCAAAAGAGTCAACGACCACCGGTCGACGAGAAACAGGTTCTTTTGTGTCGTTAACGTGAGATAATGCGTCTTCGGGGAAACTGCATAGTACCCGAAAGGTCCTAACACATACCCCTTAAATTTCTTCTCGTCGTTCGCTTACAAATATTTCTCCTTGGTGATCAGATTTCGAAGTTCAGGAGTAAAGCAGGAAGATAATTCGTAATAGACGATCGGGGATGCTGCGGTTTCCTGAATATAAACTTCGTCCTCGGCCGTCGTTCTTAGTCCAAACGTGAAATAACTCTTGGTGAAAAAAATAGTTTTCCATCGGAAACACATTCGCAAATCTGTGTATCTTCGTCCCGTTTGAATGGGTAGTCTTAAAATTTGATTTGCCTGGTTCCAAGAAAAGGGCTGGCAATCTTTAGTTCCTTGACAGTCCACTAAGTTCCTTTCCATATTCTGAGTCAGCAGGTCCGACGATTCCACAATATGCTTAAAGTAAACACTGACTTTGTTAGCCGGTAAATGAGGAATGAATTTGGCACAATGAGCTGCCAAAAATAACATTTAGATATTCAATTTCGGAGAGCGTTTTCAAATCACCAGCACCTAAAATAAATTGGGTCGGAAAAACATCTATCAGGGACATGGCTTCGCTTCTAATGCAGATGCTTCTCGTTTTATAGTCGGTTTCAAGGCCCAGAAATTGTTTATCCAGAAATTGATGAATTTATGACGTCATCTTTCTAAGGCAAAAAAATTACCTTTCCAAGACCAATGAAACCACGTTTAAGGTAGAAAAAGGAATCACCCTTTCATGACCTAAATTGGAGAAAAAATTATCCTAAGAGTGGATTGAAAAAAGTATCTCTCTCTATATTAACAGCATACAAGAGAAAGGAGCCTCTTTTGATATCATTAAGATCACCATATGTCTTCCTTTCAAATATAAAAGTTATAGGATTTCGTTTTATATCATCCAAGGAGTTGTTTTCTTGAAAGCCTCGGATATTTCGAAATGTGTTTGTTATAACTTAGTGGGTCGGACGATGCTGCAACAATTTCTGAAAAATGAAGTTTTAACGGCTCGTGAAATTTCTATCTTGGGTGAACAGGTAAGGTTTTAGTTAAACTAACAAAGTTTTATTTTAATTTGCCTTTTTCTATCTGTTCTTATTTCAATTTCCCGTTAGAATAAGCACACGTTTCAGCTTTATGCTAATTTAAAGTGGAGACAATTTTATATATAAACGGTAGGTAAGAACCTCTCAGTGTGAGAGAGCTTTAAGTCTCAGACCACTGCTACTCTATTCGACGTTCGCCTGACCAGACAGTATTTAAATTCTAAGCCTTAGCGCTGTTACGCTATTACTTATTGAAGTAAATCTAAGTGCGTTAGTATTAGTTAAATCTTGCTACGTACCATTTAGTTTAGAGGCCAACCTCGCATTCATAGCTCTGTGAGCAACGACGACTTAATTTCTATTTAATTTTAGTTTAAATAGTTTGATTGTTCAGTTTAGACCCAAGTGCGGTCATTATTTTCTGTATCCCTCCCGAGTTGGGAAGTGGCTGTATGTAATTGTGGTTTAATAAAAGAGGATTTTAAATCCTTCTGAAGTGCAGTTCTTCTACCACTTAAACACAGTTTTCTACAACAGAACATAGCTGCATTCAGCTCCCTGTTCCAGATCAAGACATAGAGTTTCACGAAGATGTTTGCCAAGAATATGCACCGAACACTCAGTCCTGACACTGGCGCCCGAAGAAAAATGAGAGGATGGCCTGAAAGACAAGAAGAGGAACCTGAGATACCTGCAGTAACTGTGCACCTCCTGCCCTAGAAGGATTTGGCTACATTGTACAAACCATGCGGGCGGGCATGAAGCCAGCGGCAAGTTTTGACGGCAAGTCAGCCGTAATTAATTTCCTGGAAAAGCTAAACGCCCACTTCATGTTATATCCAGTCCACGAATTTCAGAAAGTCACTCTTGCCACCAGCGCTTTGAAAGGCCAAGGCTAAATTGGTTTAAGTGTATTGGAAAGAATCTCTTGGGGAAACCGGGAAGCCCCACATACACTTATGAAAATTTTAAAAATTCCTTGGTGAAAGCATTTCCTACAGTAGGAGATCGAGTCAGACTGGAGACTGAACTTTTTAGCCGTTATCAGGAAAAGATAGAAGATTAGTCAAATTTTATCTTGAGAAAAATCCAAGTTTTCAAGCTTTTGTATGGAAGTCGCCCGGATCCTGAAGTTATTCAAATTATACTTCCTAGGCTACTACCCCAAGTTCAAGATTTTATCGAGCTAAGAAACCCAACGACGTTAGATAAATTATTCGAGCTCGCCGTACAATTTGAAAGCCGGAGAACGGCAGACAACGAACGACGTTTTTGCGCCAATTTGAGCGAAGAAGTCAGTGGAGTACGCTAAAACCCCAGCAGAAGCAACAACAGAGTTACGGGAACAAGGCGAAGCAATGGCCGAAGAAAGATGTATCTCCTAAATCGAGCGGCGAACGACGAGATATGAATAAAAAAACGGGCAAAGATTCAGAAGGCAACCAGAATAAGAAGAAGGATTTAAACTAAGATGGATTTCTTCAAGGACGGTGAAGAAGTCCGAAGTCTCGCAAAATCCTTCCGCAATTAATTTAAGCACCGTGGTCGTGAAAAATTTGAGTTTACCGAAAATTGAAGTTTTAATTAACAACATACCGGCGACGGCTCTTTTGGATACAGGAGCGCAAAGTAGCTTTATCCCGGAAAGATTTTTCAAGAAGCACTTTCGCCGTTACAGAATTTTTAGTGCAAGAGTCACGAATGTCATAGCGGCCCAAGGAGAGAAGTGTAGATGCTTAGGAAATTTGTTACTTTTTGTGCGTATCAACGACGAGCAGGTAACAATTTTATTTTATATTATGCGAAACCTGCAAACATGTATTATTCTGGGTGTGGATATTTTTAGATTGGCGGACGCTAAAATGGATTTCCAAGGAGGAAAATTGACGCTATCGATGCAACCAGTAGAAAAGCAGAATGATAAGACCCCGCAGCTGGACTTACAGCACTTACCAGCAGAAGAGCAAGAAAAACTGCAGACGTTGGTAAGTGAGTCTTCAAATTTATTTAGCGATGTACCGGGTTTCACACAGGTCACAAATCATGAAATCCAAACAGGGGACGCCCAAACAGTAAGACAAAAACCTTATCGCTACGATAAGGTAAAGGAAGAACTAATTGAATACCATATTAAGGAAATGTTGAAAAACAAAATAATTATGCCGATTTCTAGCAGTTATGCTAGCCCAGTAGTTTTATGCAAGAAAAATAATGATTATCCGATTACGCACCCGAAGCGGTGGCGTTTTGCTATAGATTATCGTAAGCTCAATTGCGTCACAAAATATCCTGTATATCCTCTGCCGATAATCGAAGAGATAATTCGAAATATTACCTCTACAAAGTATATGACCACATTAGATCTTACGAGTGGCTATTTTCAGATTGTGGTAAAACCCGAAGACGTCCCCAAAACCGTCTTCATAACTAAGTCTGGCACGTACGCATTTCTTAGGATGCCTTTTGGTTTATCCGGAGCGCGGGAAACTCTCCAAAGATGTATGGACGTTGTCTTAAGACCGGACCTTGGTAAAAGTACGTTCATATATTTAGAAGATATTATAATTACGAGTAATAGTCTAGAACAACACTTACAAGATTTAAGAAAAGTGTTTTTATTGTTAAAGGAAGCTGGTTTGAAGATAAATGCGTCCGAATGTAAATTTGCCCAAAAGAGTTACGTTATTTAGGGTTTAAAATTTCTCTGAATACAATCGAAACGGATCAGTCAAAGATAATAGCTATTAAAAATTATCCTGTTCCTAAACCAGCGAAGAAGTTAGCGTCGTTTCTTGGTATGTGTTCATACTATCGGTCCCTCATTAAAGACTTTGCCAAAATAGCTGAGCCGCTGCTAAAATTGAGGAGGAAGAAAGCTAAGTTTACGTGGTCAGCAAAAGCCAAATTGGCATTTTAAAACTGAAAGTCGCATTGACTCAAGCGCCCGTCTTAAAATTTCCGGAAGGGGATAAAGGACTAGAAATTTCAGCGGACGCTTCAGATTTTGCGATTGGGGCAGTGCTTTCTCAAAATGGGCAACCCGTGGCCTTTTTCAGTCGAACGTTAAATGAAACCCAGAGAAAGTATTCGGCCACAGAAAGGGAAACTCTCGCAGTGTTATCAGCTGCGCACAAATTTCGTGTTTTCTTTGGAAGTTCTCCAGTAACTGTACATACCGACCACGCGGCGGTCACCAGACTCTACTGTGGGAAAAATTTATCACCCAGATTAATAAGGTGGGCACTTAAATTACAAGAATATAATCTAATAATTAAACACACGCCGGGAAAGGAAAATGTTATGGCAGATGCTTTAAGCAGAATCAATTTGGATGAAAATGGGAATACGGTTAAAATAGCCATGCTGACATCCAAAAATTTAGATTCTCGTGAAACAGTAATAGCTGAACTCGGAAAAGATTCGGAGTTCAAAAATATATACAATTATTTGGCCGACCCTGAGAATTTCAGTCATCCGGATATTGTGCCGATAAGAAATAGGGCCGCAAATTACGAAATAATTGATAGACTTTTATTTTATACGAAAACGACTAAACCACGAGTTTAGACCGGTTATCCCAGCTAGCATTAGATTGAATGTATTAGAGAGGAGTTGGTCGATTCGGCCATTTCGGGCCATTTGGGCATATGAAAAAACTGTCCAAAGAGTTCGCGAGGCAGTTTTCTTTCTCGAACTGCAAACGTTTACTAGGGCGTGTGTCCAGTCTTGACCAACATGTCAATTTAATAATTATGTTGATTTCCGCCCGGCCAGGTTCCTAAATAGTGTTATTTTAGGATTCCCAAATCAAATAATAGGCATCGATTTATTGGGACCTTATCCTAGAAGTAAAGTTAACAAAAGCCGATATCTTTTAGGTATAGTGGACCATTTTAGCAAATGGTTTGAGTTGATTCCGTTAAAACGCGGGTCTGCAAAAACTGTAGTAGCTTCAATTTTAAATAAGCATATTTTCAAATACGGAATGCCCCTAAAAGTTATTTCCGACAATGATCCCCAATTTGTTAGTAATGTTCTTGAGGAAATGTGTGCAAAACTGGGCATACGTCACCTAAAGATGGTCCCGTATCGTCTGCAGTCAAACATAGCGGAACGGGTTAATAGAAACGTAATGAAAACCATTCGAAGTTTCATTAAGAATTATCACTCTACCTGGGATAGCCATATAAATGAATTTGCATTTGCCCTTAGAACTGCCAAACACGATACAACACAAAAAACACCCGCTGAACTGTTTCTTGGAAAAAAGATTTTGATTTCTTTCCTTCCAGATTTTGCTGGAAGAACTAAGACGAAACCAAAGTAGTACTGAAAACAGATGAAGATGTATGTACAAATCAAGTTTTCGTCTGTAAATGACCAACAAATTCTATTTTGCTGTAAAGGTTGGCCTAAGTTTAGAAGAGTTAAATTTTGAGTATTTCTAGAAGTGCAAGTTTCAACATGGTCCGTTTGGACCAGAGTAGTTCAACTTTTGCCAATTCTGGCGGGAAGTATGTATGGTTTTAGTTAAACTAACAAAGTTTTATTTTAATTTACCTTTTTCTATCTGTTCTTATTTCAACTTCCCGTCAGAATAAGCGCCCGTTTCAGCTTTATGCTAATTTGAAGTGGAGCCAAGTTTATATTTAAACGGTAGGTAGGAACCTCTCAGTGTGAGACAGCTTTAAGACTCAGACCACTGCTATTCTATTCGACGTTCCCCTGACCCGCTAGTATTTAAATTCTAAGCCTTAGCGCTGTTACGCTACGACTTATTGAAGTTGTAAGGTTTTAGTTAAACTAACCAAGTTTTATTTTAATTTAAATCTTTCTATCTCTTCTCTGTTTCAACTTCCCGTCAGAAGAAGCGCGCGTTTTCAGTTTATGCTAATTTTGAAGTACAGCCAAGTACTATTTAAACCAGAGGTAGAAACCTCTTAGTGTGAGAGAGTTTTAGTCTCAGATCACGGTCATTCTGCTCGACGTTCGCCTGACCAGCTAGCAGCTAAAATTATAAGCCATAGTGCTTACTACGTGATTGCATATTGAAATAAATTGAAGTGCGCTAGTATTAGTAGTTCTTGCTACGCACCAGTTAGTTAGAGGCCAAACTTCGCGAATCTGCTCTGCGAGCAAAGTTTAATTTAACTTCTATTTAGGTTTAGTTAAATTTATTTTGTTTGTTAAGTTAGGCCCAAGTGTGGTTTTTTACTTTCTGTATCTCTCCCGAGTTGGGAAGTTTGTAAATAATAGTGATTTAATAAAAGAGGATTTCAAATCCCTTTAACGTGCAGTTATTATCCAGCACAATAGCTACACCAGAACATAGCGTATTTTCTGCTCCCTGTTCCAGTTCAGGACTTGAGACCAAGGACCCTTGTAAGTACTTCACCATGTTTTCAAAGAACACGCACAGAATACTCAGTCCTGATAGTGGCGCCCGAACAAAAAGAAGAGGATGGCCTCAAAGACAAGAAGACGAACCTGAGATACCTGCTGTACCTGTCCAGAATTCTGAGATAGCACCTCCTGGCCTAGAAGGATTTGGCTACATCGTACAAACCATGAGAGCAGCCATGAAGCCAGCGGCAAGTTTTGACGGCAAGACAGCTGTAATTAATTTCCTAGAAAAGCTAGATTCTCACTTCATGCTATATCCAGTTCACGAATTTCAGAAAGTCGCTCTTGCTACCAGCGCTTTGAAGGGCCAAGCGCTAAGTTGGTTCAAGTGCATTGGAAAGAATCTCTTGGGGGAACCAGGAAGCCCCACATATACGTATGAAAATTTCAAAAATTCCTTGGTGAAAGCATTTCCCGTAGTGCTAGATCGAGCCTGACTGGAAGCTGAACTTTTTAGTCGATATCAAGAAAAAATAGAAGATTTGTCTAATTTTATTTTGAGAAAAATTCAAGTTTTCAAGCTGTTGTATGGAGGTCGCCCGGATCCCGAAATTATTCAAATTATACTTCCTAGGCTACTGCCCCAAGTTCAAGATTTCATCGAGCTAAGAAACCCAACAACGTTAGACAGATTATTTGAGCTCGCAGTACAATTTGAAAGCCGAAGAACAGCCGACAACGAGCGACGACGCCAATTTGAGCGAAGAAGTCAGTGGACTTCGCCAAGATCCCAGCAGAAGCAAAATCAAAGTTACGGGAATAAGGCGAAGCAGTGACCGAAGAAAGATGTGTCTCCTAAATCGAGCGGCGAACGAAGGGAATTCAATAGAAGAACAAGCAAAGATTCCGAGGGCAACTAGAATAAGAAGAGTTTAAACTAAAATGGATTTCTTCAAGGAAGGTGAAGAAGTCCGAAGCAGCGCAAAACCCTTCCAAAATCAAGTTAAACACCGTCGTCGTGAAGAATTTGAGTTTACCGAAGATTGAAGTTCTAATTAACAACATACCGGCGACGGCTCTCTTAGATACAGGAGCCCAAAGCAGCTTTATATCGGAAAGATTTTTCAAGAAGCACTTTCGCCGTTACAGAATTTTTAGTGCAAGAGACACGGATGTCATAGCGGCCCAAGGAGAAAAGTGTAGCTGTTTAGGAAAAGTACCGTTGTTCGTGCGTATCAACAACGAACAGGTAAAGATTTTGTTTTATATTGTGCGAAACCTGCAAACATGTATTATTCTAGGAGTGTAGAGACATTAGGTTATTTAGTAGCAGGAGACATGAAAAATATGCAATTCCTTCACCGGGGATCGAACCACGGGCCTCTGAAATATCGGCTCAGTGTGCTGGCCATTACACCACGAAGGCACGCTATGAATGTGGGAGATATACCTTATAAAGTAAATCTAAGTGCATTAGTATTAGTTAAATCTTGCTACGTACCATTTAGTTTAGAGGCCAACCTCGCATTTATAGCCCTGTGAGCAACGACGACTTAATTTCTATTTAATTTTAGTTTAAATAGTTTGATTGTTCAGTTTAGTCGCAAGTGCGGTCATTATTTTCTGTATCCCTCCCGAGTTGGGAAGTGGCTGTATATAATTGTGGTTTGATAAAAGAGGATTTTAAATCTTCTGAAGTGCAGATCTTCTACCAGTTAACCACAGTTTTCTACCACAGAACATAGCTGCATTCAGCTCCCTGTTCCAGATCAGGACTTAAAGTTTCACGAAGATGTTTGCCAAGAATATGCACCGAACACGCAGTCCTGACAAACAAATGTTGTTAATGAAACGAGCCAAATATGAATACACGGCTACCTTTCTAACCCTTTCGCAAATAAACTTATCTTAAGAATAAAAAGAAGATTGAAATTGAATTTACCGATTGGTTGCACAAAATTCTGCATGAATCTGTTATCAAGCCCATCAATATTATATTCTCAACAACATCGCCTTAACCCTTCCATGAATTTTGGAAACATTTTCGAACAAGAAAAGTTTGGATGGTTAAAGAACTACCCCATTTCTATGGTGAAGGATGAGGAACCTGTTCAGGCCATTCCAAAGAAGCTTCCATTACAAAAGGCTCTTAGGTAGAGCTTGCAATCCTATCACTTTTGCAGAGAAATGTATTGACACAGATCCCATAGTATTTACCCTTTTCATTGGAGAAGCCATGTAGGCTTCAAAAAGATCTTAGAATGACATTTTTAAAAAATGAGTCAATCGGGAATTCATTGGCTGGTAAATTTCGTTTTTCTCAGAGAAAATATCTGAAACACATATTTAAAAAAACACTTTTTGTTAATTTTATAACGGCCTTAGACACTGTAAAATTAACGCTTCTCTTTTTGGTTTTCTTGGAAAATAGATTTCCAGGAATAGAATATGAGTTTTTCGAAATCTATTTTTAGAAACCAAAAAAGAAAGCGTTAATTTTATAATGTCTAAAGACATTACAAAATTAACAAAATGTGTTTTTTTTTCAATACTCAGATATTTTTCTCTAATACAATTTTATTTCCTCCAGATTGAACTTTGCGTTATCTATAAAATCATACGACTTTTGTGCCTTTAAATAATAATGATACCGAACCACTTTTTGCAAAGCACAATGAAAAAAACCATTTGTATGGTTGTGACAAACGATTAATTCAATCCCATTGTATTTTAAAATCTCTTGAGTGGAACCCAAGATGCGAAAAAAGGATCTTTGCAACCATTTTTCTATAAACTGCCGTTTCGTTTCTCCTCGCACCTAAATAACGGAAAAGCGTTCTGTAAACATGTGTAACACCCATGGGAAATAGCAGTACAGAATTTCTCCTTCGTGAGAAGACAAGCGGTGATAATGATCACTTGCTCAAACAGCCGTTCGTTTTTCTTTTTCGGTGAGCGTCTTCCAAGGAAAACGGGGGTTGAAAAGAAACCCCTCGGGAAGTGCCATCGGAAGTGATGTAGGCGAACTCTTTCACAATAAAGGAGACTTGAGAATCGTGAAAACCTTCAAAGTCGGGCACAAGTTCTATGTCTCTTTTTACCTTTATTATTTATTTATGGAACGCGATATCAAAATAATCACGAGGGGTATATAAAAGAGAGTGTCGCAGAGAGAGCTGTATCATTTCCTTTAGGAGAATAAAATTTTTCAGACATCAATTCTAATCCTCTTACCGGTTCCTACGTCGTTTATCTATTTTGATGAGGAGGAAAAAAGAAATGTCTTTCATTTTGAAAGAATTGGGCTACATTACCCATGATTTAACTTTATGTGGATCTATGATTTTTCTACCTCCTATCGATTACGCAAATTTGTCTCTCCGAGATCAAAATTCTGTCGATTATACAGTCCGTAACCGACATGGTCTGCATTGGACCGAAGGACATCTTTCCTATAAGCATCTTCCTTCCACCTTGAAAATGCTGACGGAAAATATGAAGACTCTATACGTCAACGGCTACAAGAAAGCCAAATGTTTCAGCAAGCTCTGTCAACGGCCCGTTTGGCAATTTTACATTTCCGGCAAAGCAGAGTACCGTTACAAGACAAAATGCACACGACACCAAGCAGTATCTTCATTGAGCTGAGAATAAGGTAAAGAATTTTCGATATAATTTGAAGGAGGGCGATTGCATTCTCAGGAAATTGCATTCCTACGAACCAGAGGTCAAAGTAGAAGAAGTGTATAAGGTCGAAGAAGCCACAGAGGATGAACTTGTAAGGTTTTAGTTAAAACTAACAAAGTTTTACGTTAATTTTCTCTTTCCTGTAAGTTCTTATTTCAACTTCCCGTTAGCATGAGCGCGCGTTTCAGCTTTATGCTAATTTCAAGTGGAGCCAAGTTTTGTATTTAAAAGGTTAGGAAGGAATTTCTCGGTGTGAGAGAGCTTTTAGTCTCAGATCACTGCGGCTCTGTTCGACGTTCTCCTGACTAGCTAGTATTTAAGTTCTAAGCTTTAGCTCTATTACGCTATTACTTATTGAAGAAATCTAAGTGCGTTAGTATTAGCTAAATCTTGCTACGCACCATTAACAGTTTAGCATAGAGGCCAACCTCGCATTTATAGCTCTGTAAGCAACGACTGCTTAATTTCTACTCACTTTCTTTTAAATTATTTGTTTGTTCAGTTTAGACGCAAGTGCGGTCATTATTTTCTGTTATCCCTTCCGAGTTGGGAAGTGGCTGTAAATAGTCGTTTAATAAAAGGGCCATTTTAAAACCCTCCTTGCGTACAGTTATTCTACCACTTCCACTGAACATAGCTGCATTCAGCTCCCTGTTCAAGATCAGGACCTGTTCAACTTCACGAATATGTTCGCCAAAAGTATGCACAGAACACTCAGTCCTGACAAACTTTTTATGAAACGTTTAAGTTTGGAAGAAACAAAAGAGGCTCCTCAAGATTACTCCTTATGGTCATCTTCCAACATCTGGTCTTGGACAAATTAAATTTTATTTTTTCTAAATCCAAATAATAAAAAAAAGGTTTCTTTTCAGTCCAAGGACCATTATTTTAAAAATCCTTAGCAAACCGCATATATATATAAATTCATAGGTCGTTTCCATTACAGACTGGCCTAAAAATAATAACGAAGGGTAATAATGTGTTTCGAAGAAACCTTAAAAGAAGAAGTGGTAACACTTTCAAAGAGACAACAAGAATTAACACGGGTCCCGACTGCTAAGGAATTTAAGCAAACCTTTCTAATTTAACCCATTACCACTAGACCGGTTTCAAATAGTAACCCTATAAACAACCCATGCATTAATTCCGGAAAAGAGTAGGAATCATTATTTTCCCCCTTTCCTTTGCAAGGAGTTGGAAAGAAATTTCTCTCAGAGAAAAATCTAAAACACACATTTAAAAAAAAATTTTTGAAAATTTTTAGAATGTTTTTAGACATTCTAAAATTAACTCTTCCGTTTATGTTGGTGAACATCATGTTTACAAAAACAAATTTCCAGTAATGGAGGATCTATTTTTGTAAACATGTTGTCGAACAACATACACAAGGTCATAGAGTTAATTTTACTAATGTCTTTAGACATTATTAAAATTAACAAAAAGTCTTTTTTTTAATTATGATTCAGATATTTTCTTTCAGAAAAATTTTTTCTGGTCGATTCAATTGATCGATTCAATTCAATTGAGAAGATTTTTTTAATGGACTTTCCTTTATCTATTTAAACATTCCAAATTTCAGTTCAGATCAGTGTGGGCTGAAGTGAAAATACAGCAAGTTATTTGCTCCATCTCTCAAAGAAAGACTTTAAGTTTTGCTTCTCATCCCACCCTAATTTCGTCTTCATGAAAGGTATGTGGTTTCAAATGACAAGATTTCCCCATATCCAAGATTGGACTCAAGAAGTTATTGAAAAAAAACTGGGTTGAGTAAAGGAAAAAGCACATTGGATAAGACAGTCTTCTTTTCCAATGTACAGTCGGTCACAAAAGTATTTGAACACTGGAAACGCATTCAGAAAATATACTTTTCAGATCCACTAATCTTGGCTATGCGAGGAAAGGACCATTTTTGGTTCGACAAGAAAAGGTCATTTTTGGTTTGACGAGAAAAAGCAAACAGGTTGTTTTGACAAAGAATGGTATATATTTGAATCTCTTACGATACAAAATACTTTTAAGATCAGCAGCATTGTTTCCAAAATATATAGAATCTCTGAACCATTACCGAATCCACTAGCCTTTTTTCCAAGATCGCCACAAAATATATCATCCATTATATTCAGGTGAAAGAGATGTTGCATTTTCAAGAGCACACACTGATCTGCACGGAAACGCCAACTGTTTATATAGACAAGAAATTCATTTCGAAAGTTGAAAGTGTAAAGTGAAACCGACTGGAAAACGTTTCTCAGAGAAAAATCTGAAACACATACTAAAAAAAAATAAATAAAAATAAAAAAACTTTTTGTTAATTTTGTAATGTCTTTAGACATTATAAAATTAACTGTATAGCCTTGAACATGTTCTAACATGTTTGTAAATATGTTTGTAAACAAAGGTATAACCTTGAACATGTTCCAACATGTTTGCAAAGAAGATTATACAGTTAATTTTACAATGTCTAAAGACATAAAATTAACGGAAAGTTTATTATTTTTTTTAATATGTGTTTCAGATTTTTCTCTGAGAAAATTTTTCCAGTCGGTTTCACTTTACCATTTTCACTTTCAACATGAATTGCCTATCTATATAAACAGTTGGCGTTTCGCTTCAGATCAGCGCGTGCTGTTGAAGATGCAACATCCTCGATAAAGGGCTCTTGAGAGCAGGTTAGAATATTTTTTGGAATTGTTTTCTCTTTAACATGGTTTTGGAATTTGGATAGATATAACTTTCATGTTTTTTTTTTTGGAATCTGAAGCGAATAAGATGAATGATTCTTTTTGGATATCAAGAATTTATGATAACTGTGTCAGGATTTCTGTTCAAACATGCTTGTGTATATTTATGATACTTTTGGAAAAATGGGACCAACATTTCTCTTGAAACATGATAACTATTTAATATATTGTTTTGGAAAAAAATGTGATTCAACTCAACATTTTCTCCTTAAATATGGTAACTATTGTGTATATTTATGTTACTTTTGGGAACATGTGATTACAAATTCGATCCTACATTTCTCTTCAAACATGATGACTATTGAATATATTGTTTTAGATAAAATGTGATTCAACCCAACATTTTCTCTTCAAATATGGTAACTATTATGTATATTTATGATGGTGTAAGGTTTACATTGCTATATTAATTAACAGTTATTTTAAGTTTTGAATCTTTCTTATCTTATTCTAATTTCAGCTTATAATTTCCTGCCAGAATGTAATTTCAGAAACGCAGATAATGCAAATGAGAATAAGTAGTATTTAAGTCGTGACTTAACCGACTTCAGGAGAGAGATTCTGATTTCCTAACTAGCGCGCGTTTGCCTTCTGGCTACACCTCTCTTAGCTATTATTACGCTCGGCCATATCTTAGGCCCTTGCTAGGCTTCGCCGATTTAATTACTACTTAGGGGCCAACTAGTTAGATTTTGATAGCTTTGGCTATATTTTTTAAGAGCTTTAGTTAAGATAGTTTTAGTTCAAATTATTAGTATTTAAGTTCAAGCCCGAGTGGCGGCTTTATGTAAAGTGTCAAGTCGGAACTGATTGTAAATATACTGAATAATAAAGTGTTTTAAACCCTTCTCAAGTCTCGCGTGTTCTGTTCACACTTAAGCGATTATTCGCTTGTTAAGTTCGTAGGGTTCGTAGGGTTCGGATTTAGAACTTTAGATATAAGTAGTTGAACCTCACAATTGGCGCCCGAAATTGTTCTTAACGAACTATGCCGTTGGGTACGGAAAATTTCTCGTTGACCCCTCCAACCTTTCATTTCCCTCAAGCACAGCCTACCCCGATGGAGGGATTTGGATTCATTTTAGAAACTATGAGAGCGGCGATGAAGCCAACAGCAACGTTTGACGCTAAAGGATCCGCAATGACCTTTCTGGAACAGCTGGAACTACATTTCACTTTATATCCTGTGAACCAGCCACAGAGAATAATCCTCGCGACGACGAATTTAAAAGGTCAAGCCCTCAGCTGTTACAAGAATATCAGGAAAAATTTGTTGGGGGATCCAGAATCCGAAACTTGGGAGAATTTTAAAAATTCGCTATTGAAAGCCTTTCCCGTCATTAAAGACCGCGCGAAACTCGAATCAGTACTTTTTAGAAAATAACAAATTAAGGGGGAAGACTTAAACAGATTTTATCTTCAGAAAAATTCATATTGTCAACTTATTATATGGGAAGAGGCCCGACAACGAAATCATAGAAATAATTTTGCCGAGGTTGCTTCCGTTAATACAGGACTTTCTTGAAGTTAGAAACTGCAAACACTGGAACACTTATTCCAGCTAGCTGTTAAATTTCAGAGTGGGAGAGCGGCGGAAAACGCGCGAGAGAGGAATCCTATGCACAGTATTCAAGGTTTCACAATCAAATGAAACCTCAGGTTCAGCAGAATCCTATCGACAAGAGGGAAAAGTAGGGAAGCCCGATTCAAAGAAAGCCGGTCAGAACAAAGCATGGCGAAATAAAAAGCAGTTGGACAGAGGGGGCGAAAGAAAGGATTTAAACTAATCACGGTGACTAGGAAGAGGGTGACGTCACCATGTGAGAAGGTAAATCCCCCAGACATCAAGCTGAATACGGTAATCGTACAAAATTTGGCCTTGCCAGAAATTCAAATATTACTAAACGACGTCCCGACGGAACAAAATTGTTAAATGTGAATTTAGGACTTAGACGAACCTTTTCTTGGAAGTTTTTAATCGCCGAGGTACCAGTGCCTGTAATAGGAGCCGACGTTTTAAGACATTTTGATCTTTTGTAAGGTATTTCTCCCTCCTTCTTCGCATGCCTTCGTAGTGTAGTGGTCTGCATGCTCGACGCATAACCGAGAGGTCCGTGGTTCGATTCCCGGCGAAGGCGTTGCTCATTTTTCATGTCCCCCGCTTCGAAAAAAACTTAACGTCTCTACACTGGCGCCCGAACTAAAAAGGTGGGGGATGATGATTCTCCACACCGGGATTTGGCGATTTTGTCCCCAAAACCCCAGTCGCCCTTTAAAAGGCGGAGTATGTAAGGTTTTTCTCCCGCCTTCTTCGCATGCCTTCGTAGTGTAGTGGTCTGCATGCTCGACGCGTAACCGAGAGCTCCGTGGTTCGGTTCCCGGCGAAGGCGTTGCTCATTTTTCATGTATCTTGCTTCGTAATAACCTAATGTCTCTACACTTTTAATCGATTTAAAACGAGGTAGGCTTATCAATAATAATACGAAATTAACTCCAATTGGTTCTCTTTCCGATTCTGAAAATTTTTTTCGGTAAAGCTCATATCGGATGATTCACCGTATCACAGAATCTTGAAAGATTTTCCGGATTTACTGAAGTTAAAATCTGATTTGGGTAGGGTAAAGCATAGTACGGTTCATTACATCGAAACAAACGGTCCTCCTGTGCATAGTAAACCGCGTAAGTTAAACCTTAAGTTATACGAAGCAGTAAGAAAAGAATTTCAATTTATGGTGGATCAAGGTATTTGAAGACCATCAAAATCAGCATCGTCATCACCTCTTCATGCAGTTTCTAAAAGTTCAGGCATACGGCCAGTAGTGACATACGGCCAGTAGGAGACTACCGAAAATTAAACGCGTGCACCGAACCCGACAAATACCCTATCCCGCATTTACAAGACTTAATAATACGCTTAGCGGAAAGACAATTTTTTCAAAAATTGATATCGTTCGGGCATATCATCATATACCAGTTCATCCAGATCATATACCGAAAACTGCAGTTTGCGCCCCATTTGGTCTTTTTCAATTTCCGTTTTTAAATTTCGGACTGTGCGAAGCAACTCAAACCTTTCAAAGGTTTATGAACGAAATTCTCGGATATCTGAAATTTGCCTATGTCTACTTAGATGATATTTTGATATTTAGTGACATAGAAGATGATCATAAATCTCACTTATGTACTGTTTTTGGGAGATTAACTTCATATGGATTGACAATTAACGCTCCGAAATGTGTTTTTGGCGTTCCTGAAATATCTTTCTTAAAGCATATAATCAATAAAGATGGTACCAAGCCTCTGACGAACAAAGTTGAACCAATACTTAACTACCCACTTCCTAAAACGGTAAAAGATTTGCAGAGATTTTTAGGATTTTTAAATTTTTACCGTCGATTTTTACCTAACGTAGCTCAGAATCAAATCCATTTAACTTCGTATTTAAAAGGGGCTAAGAAAAATGATAAGACAACCTGACTTTGTCTGAGGAAGCGCGGAATGAATTTCAAAAATGCAAACACTTAATCGCTAATGCGGTTCTTTTGGCACACCCGAAGAAAGATGCCCAGTTGGTTTTACAGGTTGATGCATCAGACTTCGCTATCAGCGGAACGCTATCACAAATAGTTGATGGAAATTTACAGCCTCTCGCATTTTTCTCATGAAAGCTTTCGCAGGCAGAAAGGAACTATAGTGCGTATGATCGGGAGCTATTGGCAGCTTATGCTGCTATTAGGTATTTTAAGCATATATTGGATGCACGGAACTTTTCTTTAATCATCGATCACAAACCGCTTACGTATGCATTCCGACAGCGTTTGGATAAGTGTTCACCTCGTCAGGCTAGGCAGTTAGACTTTATCTCACAATTCACCACTGAAATTCGCCATATAAAAGGTTCGGAGAATATTGCTGCCGACGCACTTTCGCGCATAGAAGCAATAAGCATGCCTAACCCTATCGACTATGAGGAAATTTCTAAAATACGAGAAATCAATCCAGAATTGCAAACTTTGCTTAAAGAGTCAAAAGTTCTACAACTCAAACAAATTACCTTACCGAACTGTAGCTTACCAATATATTGCGATTTGTCAATAGGTACCGCCCGTCCATACATTCTCCCGGCATTCCGTGAGAAAGTTTTTGCCACATTGCACAATTTATCTCACCCCGGCATTCGTGCATCAACAAAGTTGATATGTTCTCGGTTTGTTTAGCCTTCCACCCGTAAAGATTGAGCAAAATGGGCACGACAGTGCATTCCGTGCCAGAAAGCAAAGGTAAGCAAACATACTAGAACCCCGTTAATGAAGTTTCCAGACCAATCACAGAGATTTGATCACGTTCACCTTGACCTCGTTGATCCTCTACCTCCTTCTCAAAATAATTATTACTGTCTAACTCTGATAGATAGATTTACTAGATAGCCCGAAGCAGTACCCATACCAGACATAACAGCATGCACAGTAGCACAGGCTTTCTTTGACCAATGGATTACTCGATTTAGTTGTCCGACTGTTATTACTACTGACCAAGGGCGACAGTTTGAAAGTGGCTTATTTCGAGCCCTTTCCCAATTATTGGGAATCAAGAGGATCAGGATGTCTCCGTACCACCCACAGGCGAATGGACTTATCGAGGAATACCACCGTCCTTTGAAAACTGCCTTAAAAGCTCATGATAGCAGTCACTGGGTGGCTGCCCTTCCAACGCTTCTGATGGATTTCCGTTCCGCTCTCAAGGAGGAGATAGGAGCAACCACTTCTCAACTTGTGTATAGAAAGACTATTCGTCTCCCAGGAGAATTTTTCAATCCGACACCTATGGACGCGTCCCCCAAACAGTTTGTGGAGAATTTAAAATCCCACTTTGCCAGTGTCCGCCCGACCACGACTTCTAGCCACGGCCAGCGAACATGTTTCATTCATCCACTTCTTCACGAGTCCACGCATGTGTTTGTTCGACACGACGGAGTCAGAAAACCACTCCAAGCTCCTGATGATGGACCATTTAAGGTGCTAGAAAGACGAGATAAAACGTTTGACCTCGAAATAAAGATGACTAAGCAAGCGATCTCCATAGATAGACTGAAATCCGCTTTTGTAACCATGGACTCTTCCCAGGTTGCTTCCAAGAGTGTAAAAAAAACCTTCGGACGTTTGTATCACCCGTTCTGGACGATTAATCCGACCCCCGCATCGGTATGTCACATTTCTTTGACACTGCGGAGGGAGTATGCAGCGGCAGCGCCAAACAGGCGATACGGACTTAAAAACTGTACAGAAAAGCGCCAATTGGCGAAACAGTAAACCTGTTTGGCAAACCTACGGGCTGACGACGAGAGAAGAAGTTTCTCCGGCAGTCCTGCGTAACTACTTCAGACTGTGTGTGTCTGTGCTTCACCGGGATATGTGAACTTTAGTACCCGTATATGTACCGTACTCTGAATTTCTTAAGCTGTCATAATGTATCTGGCACTATGTTATTTTTCCTTATTAAATTTGATTATTAATTGTAACATGTCTATCTTAACTAAGATTGCTGTTTTTCTAGTTAATGTTAGGGTTACTTTCTTAGGCATCTGTTACCCACACGTACCTCAGTCCTAAAACTAAAGCATTCCCTGTCATCGACATCCGAAAATAGGGTGGCTAAATTTGAACCTAGGTTTGAGGGCCCTTTTATGATGGAGAAGATAAAATTTTCAACGGTTTACTTAAAAGCAGAAAAGATCAACAATCTATCACGAACATCGATCAAATCAAGCCGTATTATAGTCGTACGGATTTTCCAATCTTAAAAGAATTATTGCAGGTTCCTGAAACAGCACCAAGAGTTGTAATTTCGGCCTCGCCAAACAAGGATCCCTCAACAACGAAAAGAAGGGCAGCTAACACTGAAGAACCCATAGCGAAACGAAGACAATTGCAACAAGAGCAAAACTCCGCCAGAACAAGGAGTACCAAGGACATGAAAGTTCCCGTTCAACAAGAGTCAGAGCCTAAAAGAGCGAAAGAGGCTCTTCAAACAAAAGCGAAAAATGCGAACTACAGAACCGATGCCGCAAGAAGATGCCAGAAGAATATGCCAACCAGAATCAAGAGAAAGCAACCTGAAGAAATGAGGTCTATTCATTCCCAGGAATCAAGAAGGAGCAAGAGACTCTTCAGAGATCGAGAAGCAGGGTCGGCAAAGTACAGGACAAAGAGAAAATTGGAATTCCGAAATCCACAGCCCATTAGAAAAGCGTCCAGTTTAACCCTTTAACTGCTTAAGACGTCTATAAACGTTTTTAGAGATCGCTCTAAAAATGCTTAAGACGCGTATACACGGAACTGAAATTTCTCGAAAAATGATTAAGACGTGTATACACGGAGGCAAGGTATCCCGATAAATGCTTAAGACGTATTGAGACGCTACGCGAGGTCTTCTTTCCCCCTGCGTTTCCGCAGGCGGCTGTCATTTGCACAAAGCTCTTAATAGGGGTGTGAATCTGTTTGAATAGCACACTTTACGGAAGAGCCCTCTAAGTAAAGGCTTATTGTCAGACAGCGAGTGCATATTACTCTGCAAGATTTTTGAATGATCACAAATCGTTTTACAACCGTGTGCCTTCTGGTACATTATAGCAATGAAAG
>KK121777.1:0-45079 GCA_000611955.2 Stegodyphus mimosarum
GCTTTCGGGCTCATCCGCAATCCGCCTCCTGGCCGTGAACCGGCACTTTCACACTACTAATGTCTTTACTAACCACTTTCCATTTTTAAGAGAGATTGGCGTGTTTATACGCTATACATGAGGAAAAAACACGAGAAATTTCATGCAGCCAGTTCGTTCCCTAGAATCTGAATCTTGTCGAACTACCAGAGTTTAGCGGTTTAATTCTCTGCAGCCTAAAGGATTATTTACTTAAAGCATAGTACATCATGGCCATCTGTTCATAGGATAAATGTCTTCGTGAAAGATTTCCTAAGCAAACCTGCAACGTAAATCATGTTTGAGTTCAAAGATATTAGCAAAATATCTGAAATAATGTTTACAAAATATATTATCTAGCAATTAGAATTTATTCTTAAACAAACTTCCAATATGAAACTCAAAACACGTGCATATAATTTGTAAGGAAGTGTTCTGATCACTACGCACTGAAACAACAACAAAAATTTGAAAATATTTCGAGTTTTACTTACAACCAACATATACAAGACAAAAATAAGAGTAAGCATAATAATTAAATTTTTATATGCGGAATATCCATAGATTAAGATTTTGATTCTCATAATTTAATTTGCGTGTGATGCAAAGTTACTTTATTTTAATATTTTCAGATATCCGCCTCCACAAAAAGTACAGTACTTTCAATGAATTTAATGATTAACCCCTCCGGCTTTTCTTTCAACTCGCTCTAGTCGCTAGGGAGGATACCATTACAGTGCTTGACTACATTCCCTTGACAAGCAAGTGAAGGAATATATGACTTTAAAATGCATTTGAAATTTAAAAAGTTGAACAACCTAATGCTTCTATGAATAAAAATTACAAAAACTAAACATATGAATTTGTTGTAAAATAATATTTTTTTTCCCTAGACACTTAAGAAAATTTTCTGTCTGCGCTGTTAGTCAAATTTTAACTTATATATGGACGCATAGATAATGAATTAAAGTCTGATTAGCAATTAGTTCTATGATTTTAATAATTTATAGTAGATGAAAGCAATTATATACATAATTGATTTTATATGAATACAAATGTTTACGCGTATTTTATTTATGAAGGTAGGAAATATTTTAGGAATAGCTAATTAATTGAAAGCCCCTTTTAGATTACCTACAGCCATAAATTAACAAAAGTGTAAGGAAAGATTGATTAAAATTAATAAAAAAAAATAGCAACACTAACCCCGATACTATATAAATATATTTTCTAAATGTAGTCCAATAAGCAATTCTTAAGAAAAGTAAAGAGCGTGCGTATGCTTTCGTATTAGCAAATTCGAGCTTTGAATTCTTAGCTCATCTTAAGTTGGGCCGAGAATAAATATCCTCAGTTTGCTTGACGGCAGAAGTACTTAGTATGTGCATCCTCAGGATGATAAACGTTAAAGTCCTGAAGGTATCTGAGAAACAACTTCCTCAGGAGATGTTCATATATCCCGGGATATTGCGACTTGAACAGGACATCCTTAAGGTGTTGATTTACGAAGTCCTCAGGATATCTGAAAATCAACATCCTCAGGAGATCTTCATATATCCCAGAACATCGCGACTTGAATAGGAATCCTCAGGATGTTGACTTAAGAAGTCCTCAGGATATCTGAGATTCAACATCCTCAGGATATCCTAACTGTTTCCCGGGACATTGTGACTTAAATAGGATGTCCTGAGGTTGTCTTGTGCTATGGGGATCTTGGTGGATAATACCACGGCGATCCCATCAGATACAAAGCATGATCGTTTTGTTGGTGAAATTGTGCTTTGCGACGTTGTCGGCGGTCTCACTGGGCACAGACCCACACCCTTTTCGGCCTGTATTGTTGAAGTAAAACCACTTTTCATTGCAAGTGAAGATACGGTCCAGAATTTTGTCCTTGCTTTGATATTCGAGCAGATTAGTGCAGACTTGAACACGTCTGCACTTATCGGCTTGTATCAGCTCATGTCGCAGTCAGCGATTGAACTTGTACGTCAAATTTATGCGATGCATAGCGCAACTAATGGAAATGGCACTAACGTCTAACTCCTTAGCAAGCTCTCGAGTGGTTGCACACTGATTTTCTTTTACGAGTTGTCGGAGGTGGGCCTCATCAACATCAGTAGGCTGCTCTGCTTCTTGAATGTCCTATTCTTGTTTTTGAGCTTTCCTACCAAACGTTCACATTGTCATATGATAGAACATTTGTGCCTAAAGCTGTACGCATGAGTTGGTAACATTCTGTATCTGGCTTTTTGCAACAGAACTGGAAGTAAATGATGGTTCTAATCTGGTAGGGTGATAGTTCCATTCCACACACCTTGTACTTTATGATAATGATATTTTCTTACAAATTTCACAACACAGTCTTTTTTTATCAAACAATTTTTTTTTTCAAATGCCAATATGATTAAACATACCAACGCGAACTGTTTGCGCAGACGTTATTTGTGGTGAGGGAAACTTTCGTTAAAACTCGATAATACCGAATTGTAATGTTGCTTATTAATTACATCTTCTTTAAGAGTGTTTTCCTTCCATAATACCTATACTACTAAATGTATGTGTACGTCTTTCTGGTTGCTTGTTTGTGACATCATCCCCTCCGAAACGGCAGGAAATTGAGTTTTGAGAGAGGTACCCCCGGATTCTAAATATTCATTGGAAGCCATTTCGACTATCCCCATCTTTGTGCGACTTTAAACAGCCGAACCATTAGTTAAAAACTCTGAAAACTTTAACTTTCGCACTCATTTTTCCGAGTGGCAACTGTCTCGCGCGCTGGAAATAGAAATCTTCTTTCTTTCAAAAAATATTGCCACTCTTCGCTTTCAAATCGTAGAGTTTGTTCATAAAAATTTGTAAGTTTTAAAATATATGCAATAAAAATAGCATTGCCAAACATTAAATATATTATTCCTATATAAGGTTATATTCTTAAGTTAAAAAAAGCACGCGATTGCATGTGCTATCATGGTATATCAAAAATTTTCGTTTATGTCAGCATTTTGAATAAATAGCTGCTGTTAGCAACTTTTTTGTTTCAGGTTAGGATATATGACATGATATGTTATTGCCACGTTAATTCTTTTATTGATATTGAGGAGAAGTTATTATATTTCATTGAGTTTAAATTATGACTTCATACGTATACGTGTTAACCTAAAGTGTCAAAAGTTGCTTGGAAGGACAGAACTGATTTCATTCATATTGAAATGTTTTTATATATTTTCTCTTCAGGGGTACACAGAAGTTAAAGAATGCTTTTTCTGTATCAAGCAATACGTATTTTCCTCAAGATAACGCATTTTTAAGGAAAATATTATTTATAAACAATTTCATGATATTTTACAGTAAGGTAGTGAAATCTCGTTTTAATTCTTCTTTATTATTTTAAGTCAATTTTTATGATGCAAATAAAAATAAAATTCCGCTAAAACTACAAATCAAATATGTAGAAAATTTTGCGAGAATTATATGTTAATTTATTGTACTATGCTATTTGAATAACGCATTACGGTTAATATAATAGAGTACTTAAACGAAATTATGAATTTTTTAAGCGTGGTTATTTATAAGTTCAAAAATTATTTGTTTTAATTACTTCATATTCATATTTATGTAATTACTTAAACTTTACGTAAATTTAATAGCATGCATATGGTAGGCTTCAAAATTTGTTTTCAAAGTGTGTATAAATGTGGCGTATTTTACTAAAAATTGTTTTAAAATTACTCTTTTAATAGAAAACGAAGTAAAATTCAGAAAGCTGTTCAAGCAGTTGGAACTTTCAAAAAAGTATATGATTAAAGACTGCTATGTTTATTAGGAGTCAGAAAGTATTAAAAAATAATTGTGCATCCACCGAAATCTGAACCACGATCTTCCGTTTTCTAACCGTACATGCTAACATACTGACCATTGTTTTCGTTCAGCATGCGTGGGCTAAGGGGAAAATTTCTTACATTCTTCCAGTTTTAAAAAGCGAATGTGGAAAGGTAATATATTTATAGAGGATTCAAATCTCAAATAATGAATCTTTTAATTTTTTCTTTCTCAAGTTGGGTTAATATGTTTTTCAGGAATTTCTGGATTTTGAAATCTTAATCCTTTTTCGTGTGAAGTTTTATGAAAGCTTTTAATACTATGTTTACTAAAATTTGCATATACGTTATGAAACACGTTTGAAACATTTCTTACAGTCGTTTTCAAGATTCCTTATCCACAGAAGCGGAACACATACAATGTAAGATTTTCCGCCTTTCCGACATTAAGTCTATAGACAGAGATCACATTTATTACCCAGATAGCTTGCAGCAATATACAGAGCTAGAGCGGAACTTTCACGCTGGATGACATTCTTTCGAAACGGAAATATTAAACCTGCCTTCAAAGAAACTCGAAATATTCTCTGGAAGCAATAACATAAATCTAAATTTATCAATGAATGGGATATGGAAATGTACTGCATCCGAATTAACATTCATTCGCATAGCGTCTTTTAATTTTGTCAGCAGTCATAGTGTCATCGCAAAACCTCCATTCACGAACATTTTTTCTTATTTCATAAAAAAACATATGCGTCATACGTAGATCTGTTACGATACGCGAGCTGCAAAATGCTGATATAGCCAGTAGTTTAATAATCGGAAAACAAAAAACAAACCTTAAAATATCTAAATGTTTATTTAAATATTAATGTGATATTTGACGTTGGAACAAAATTTGCACTATATTTGACCAAATACTTTTATAAATGCTACATACTAATTTTAATACAACATCAAGGTGAGGATGAGTAAGTCAATTTCTATATAAGCTTTTCACACTTTTTTTTAAGAATAAGATGATTTCCAAATGTTTTTTCATATGAAATCTTTAGCAACATTTGTGCACACACACTTGCTTAGTCTTGTTTTATACATATTTTAGCCACTGAGAAGCAAAATTCAGCATATTGCTGTTCTTCTTTTGATCCTTTAAAAACCTTAAAATGCGTATTATTTTTTATCTCAATGAGTTTGTAAAATAGCATTGCGTAATCATATCATATTCTTACGCAGCTAGTTTTGTAACAACTGCTGTTACTATATTCCAAGGATTTTCTGCGGGTGACAGGCATTTCTTAATTTTGAAATCGGATGTCAAATTCCTTAGATAAGGCTGCTGAGAAATATAACTTTATCGCACATTTTTCTGTATATATTCGAGTACTGTCTTGTTTAGCTTTTGTTATGGTTGCAAAATTATACAGTAATTGTATTTCCTCATAATAAGTAGTTAGTTTCTTCTTGCAAATACTTTAATTTGCCTTCTCCGAAATACTTTTATATTACCCTGTAAACAACGCCTGAGATTATTACATTTTATTGCAATATCGCATAGAATAATTAAATGACATCATCAGTCATAATTTTTAATTTCACTGCACATTTTATTGTTTCTTTCCCCACTGCTGGAATATCATTTCCCCCTCTTCCTTTCCAAAACTTGTGCAATGTATATATACAATTATTTAGATTTAGATTGTTTTCTAACTTGTTTTATAAATTAAGCTATAAAAAGTATGGGAAAGGTTGGTAAATACCAAAGCTTGAATAAAAGAAATTTTGTTTATTCATAAATTTATAAATTCATAAATTAATTTTTCCCTTTATTGAGTACAGCAAGAAAACTTGTCACTAAACGATTTGTGTTTCGTAGTATAATAATGTTTATTTTTATGTGTTTTAACATAACACTTTCACGCCAAGCAAATAAATTGTTGAACTATATTAATTAAGAACAGCAAAATATTTCGCTCTCCACTTGCCTTGATAATCTATTTTCATCAGCTATTTTTGACTTGTTTTTGGAAGAAATTCCTGTTAAAATGTATAACGAAATTTATTACTGTACGCTTGGATATAGAAATAGTAAGACTGATGTAATGTGACTGGGTTAATGACTTGGTATTAAACTAACCGAAAATCAAAAACAACCATGTATTGGCATAAACACACAAATGCAACAAGGTGTGCATGCGTAATGCAAGATCAGTTCAAGTCGGGCATACAAAATTGTGTATCCACGATCGAGTATTTGACAGTGGTCAATATTTTAATATCTTTACCAGTGGAATCGTAAAGTAAAAGCTTAACGAGAATAAAATGATATGAAATTTTTCATGCGTTTGAAAAAAAAATGAATTTTAAGTTTTACTACAACCGCAAGAACTGTAAATAAATTACGTTCGCTCCACGCATGTCAGCTAGTCGAGCCACATGCAGCCCGCAGGGAGTGGGTTAAATATGAGTGCGTAAAGTGTGTGGAGGTTGATGCAGTATTTAAATTTATCTACCAGAAACATACTTTCATAGTCGTCGCAGCTTCTTAATCACCATTTATTTAAAGAAGATGTTTTTCTATGAGTATGATTTTAAGTTTTGTAATAGATTTATTGAAGAAATCTCTGTGAGGAAGTGCTGCTTTCCTCCATGTAGCCTTTCATGCGCTTTAAACAGTTATGAGTCCAACCGTGGAAGCACCGATGTTCAAATCACGGTGAAATTGTAATTGATTTCTCATGTTTCAAGATCCGAAAAATATCTGAAAGTCTCTAGTCTGGTGCCTGAATTCAAATGTGATTGAAAATAAAGTTACCCATTAAGTGAGGAAGAATATGAGGAATAAATATATGACATATGAAATGAAAATCTATACATGTTTTCATGCTGTAAGTCAGTGATTCTCAACCTTTTCCTGTCGCGGCACACTTTTAAAAGATTTCAGAATTTGGCGGCCCACAAAGAAAAAGACAAATGCAAGTTTTTTACTTACCTATAATACACTGTGTAAAATAGTTTATGATAATAATTCTGAATGTAAAGTAAAATAATATATACTACAAAAAGAGCAGTACGCAATTACAAGTTAATAATAAGAATGCTTTTAATGAGAAATTTGTGCTTGATGTTTTTTGATAATTTCATTTATTATTGGGTCGTAAAAATGACACTGCTACTCTCATATCGTCTTCTACATTTAACAGTCTCAATCTTTTATCCGCTTTTATGTTGGTTAATACTGAAAATCCGTATTCACACAAATAAGATGTAGAAAATTTTAATGATATTTTTAAAGCTGTTTTGGCCATCATGGGATAATCGCATCTAATGTTAGTACAAAATTAATTAATTGATTCTTCCGAATATTTTAAAATTGAATCTCAATTATTAGAAAACGAAATTAGTTCCTTTTCTTCATTCAAAGTTAATTCAAATACAGAAGTATTCGTTATCACAGATGGATTACAAACCCCATCAAATTTTTTATATCTAAATTTGGGAAATAATGAATAATTCTCTCCTCCAATGTTGTCAAATGGTCAATAACAATTTTATGAATAGTTTTATTAAAATCTTTTGGAACTAACTCAGACTTTTCCATGCCTTCCTGAGCTTTATTCTTCTATAAAGTTATTTGTTTTTGGAATCCCACCAGTTTATCTATTGAGTTTAACATATTTTCTTTCGGCCCTCACATACTCGAACAAATAACAAAAATGTCTTATAAGTAAGCTAATCTCCCATCTGCACCAATCAGAACCTCTCAATTTAAATTATATACTGAACATACGCGAAAATGCTCTGCTCCAGAGCAGATTGCGCTCTCCTCCAGAGCACCAAATTCGTCTTGGATACTACAACTGGCGCGCTTATTAATGTTTTAAAAATCGAATTTCGCCAATTCTAAGATTAAACTCATTTCAATTTTTACTATATATATTTCCAAAATTTGGTGGCCCACTCTAAGACTATGGCGGAATACAAAAGTGCCGCGGCACAGTGGTTGAGAATCACTGCTATAAGTGATTTGAACATAAAGCTGGTAAATGGAAATTCCGGTTTTAATTTTACTCAACTTAAAATTATTTTGTATGTTTCCTGCTCTATAACCTTAATCCTCTGCAGTGACGCTCGACCTAACACATGAGGTTATAAGTGGTCATCACCTGGATTTGGTCACCTAGGCGTTGTGTGTCTTTTTTTAGTCGACATTCAAAAGATCATAATGTAGGAATTACCGTCTTCCTAGGGCATGCTTTCGTGATGTAAAAAGGTAACAAGTTCAGCCGGCAAATGGAAACGATTTTCTAGCATTAATTTCATGCACAGTGCAATGCGATTTAATATTTTACTAGGAAAATAGAAAAAATACAAGCAGTTATATCAGCGAAATTACATTCAACTAGGAAATTATCAAGCTGGCACTGACAAATAGCCAAGTACATACATTCGCACTAACGTAGCAGTACATTGACAGACGAGCAAGACAGAATAATAAAATAGAAAATAAAGTTAATCATAGCCTCTATTACTTAAGACGCAATGATTAATGTCATTTTAGGCTAAATATAAATGCAAATGACAGTATATAAATGTAAATGAAAGTCTAAATATAAATATAATAACAGGTTAGAAATAATGGTCAGACACAACTGATTTTTTAGGTTTCTTACTAGAGCTTGACTATTATTCTCTACAACCTAGAACCGAAGAATTTCGAATACTTGTCTACATTTCCACAGCTTTCTTTGCTTTTGTTTTTCTACATGTTTCCTTTTAGCAATTAAAAATATTTTTGATCTACTACTTCGTTCTTCTAATAGCTGTAATAAATGCACTTATTACCATACAAAATTATTTTAACCCCTTTCTATTACATTTATTCACTTTAAATGACATTGAATTATTATTTCATTAAAATCATCTAAAAAAAGAAGCACAGAATTTCAGAGAATTGTTTCTAATTTCTGACTTTTTTCATTCTTATTTAATTGCTAAGTACTGATTCAGTAGCTCAAACGATTACGCAACATTTCACAAGCGCAGCCATTAAGTGTAAAAGAAACAAAAACCAAAACTTTGTTTAATCGGAAACTTTTAGTCTCGGAATATAACCGTTTCTAGATGTTTTGAACTTAGTTATTTCGAAAGTTTATATGTCTGAGACTATATTTACTAATTGAAATACTCAAATGAATTAAACTGTCTCTATATATTGCAAGAAAATTGCATTATTAGATGTAAAACATTAGCCTCATTTTCGTGGGTATATAATGGCTTTTTCCCCTTATTCTAATTAGAAAATGTCATGCATATCTTCTAAAATTCACACATTAAGCACATTATACTAAAACATCTGAGTTTAATTTCTATTAAAAGAAATTCGTTTCCGTTTGATATTTTGTGTTTAAATGTTTACAATTTGAACCTATTTTAAAAATAATAATCAATAACTTAAAATCACGTTTCTCGTATTTTTATGGCAAATATACCAACATATTCGTATTGCTCATGATTTTATTTCAGTAATTAACTGCTTAAAATTTAAACAAAAGAGTCTAACATTTAATTTTTAAAGTAGACATACAAATTATTGCACACTATTTTTTAAATTTTGCTTTCCGTAATTTATGCTTTTAACAACACTGAAGGAATAAAAAATATAGTTATAGTTGTTTGTTACGGTATTCATTATGTCAGTATTTGTCGAGCTTTTTTGGCCTGCAGACCATTCCCCCCCCCCTTAAAAAATGTCATTACAAGGTATTTAAGAATTACTCGATAAGTGAATTATATCATTCTTATTACCATTTGCCTACATATAAATGTAAAGATTTATAATTATTATATATAATTATCGTATTTAAGTTAATATACCTTTCAGAAAAATTACAGAAAATTATAAAAAATAATTACAAAATCATTGCATATAAAAACAGTGAGGGTCCGCTAGTCAAACTGTTGAAAGTTGCATGAATGCACACATGAATGTCTTCTCATTGTGTGGCCCATTGCATGCTCATTACATTCCAGATGCAAACAACTATCGACTTCCAGATGGGTAGGCTTGCCAGATTTCTGAAATGTTCAACCGGGACACCTGAATGCCCCCTCCCAGCGTTTTCAAGGGTACGCACACTTTGAGGACTTTTAGAGTGCTTTAGAGACTAGTTAATTCTCAACGCTATGAATAAAGAATAAATGGTTATTGATCAGGAACCTAAACGAAGGATAATAATAAATGACATATAAATTAAAACGTTATATTTCTTACATGTTAATATTTATAAATTGCTTGTAAGAAGAAACACTTTGAGTGAGGAACAAAAATTTGAACAATATTTACATCTTTTCTTTGTCTAGGACTTTTTTAGAAAGTCTTTTTTGTTTTTAATCTTCGTGTAAGAATCGTCACAAGCTGAACCAATATTAATTTTACATGTCATCAAGCCTTTAACCGTAGATTCCTTCATCAAATCCCTGTCGTCAGTCCATGCATTGTTCATCAAAGAGAATACTGTCTGCTGATGTTCGATATAAACAGAAGACATACTCAACATTCTTGATCAGTCTGGACGCTGCTACGTGATTCTCGTTAAAGTGACCAAACAGCCTGGGCCATTTTTCTTCTTGAAATAATCACATCTCCGGTAGTCTCGTCTTCCTTCCACTGTTTCCAGTTTGACTGCAAATACTCCTTAGCAAACACAGCTGCCGATCATTGTTTATTTTCATATCGGGTACATCAAAAAGACAGCAATTAATAATTTCAGCAGAAGTTTCGGCGTTTTCCCAATCAACAACATTTGTTTTGGTCAGATTGATCCATGAAAACTGTTCAACGTTTGAAAAAATTTCCCCCAGAGGTCCAATGCATCTTTTATAAAAGCCATGACATTCTTCTTTCACACTGGTACGGTCTTTCTCATCTAGATTTCTGAAGATGTTCTTTGCGTCCTAGGCTATACTTAAGTCGATGGAAAACCTTGTTTTTCCCTGCTCTTTTCACACCACCAAAGTTAGTGTTGCAGTTATCTCCACGAAAGCCAAATAGTTTGTTATTCAAATCGTTTAGCAAGAAGACAGAGTATAAGTGATTTGTAAGAATTTCATATGTTTCACCCGTGACAGATTTGAAATCTAACAGCAACACTTGCACACCTGAATTAGGATTCAAGTACCGCAAACAGTTGGCACAAAGTTTTACCTCCTTTCTGTTTGATGCATCCTTACTTACAATTACGTAGTTTGATTTCGTCAAGTCTTCTTAAACACTTCTTGAGCTAAAGGAGCTATTACATTTAAAACTATTGCCTCACACTGAATTATTCCGAGTGAAAATTTATGGTAAAAAAACTTGGAAATTAGTTTTGATAAGCAAGCATTTGAATTGAAACTTAGGTAATGGTTTGCTGTGAGGTAAGCAAAGGTCGCTTCTTTCGCTGCTGAGTTTTTGTCATTAAAGCTCGCAGTCTTAAAAACACTGGACACTTTTGATGAGCCAGCAGTACATCCTAAACTCTTTTTGTTTTTACTCGACTGCAAATGATCTTTTATACCGGATCGACCACTGTGAGCAACCGAAAACTCAGAATTACAATGTGAAGATTTAACGCTATCGTCTTGATCTTGATTATCAGTACCAGCACATACTTTCTTCAACAAAAGAAATTTATTTTGTAAATCCTAGGTGAATTTACACGATCGTTTTGACATTTTAACTGAGAGTGCATAAACTTAAAACATAAATATAACAGCGCTAGCTCAGTAACGTAACAGGCACCGCCGGCAGGGACTGACAGTTAACTAACTGATCTTATCTCTATTGCAAGCGCTAAAGCTAAACCCGTTAGTACCCAATTCTGAACTCGCCCAGATAGCCTCTGGCATTGCGCATAGGTAGGACAAGACGATACGATGACAATATTATTTATTAGCAGAGCATCACTCTTCTATTTTTCACTTTTCATACAGTACATAAGTAAATGACAAAGTAATTATCCTAAATAGTCCTTCACAGTTAATTATTTTTAGACTTTTTTTGGTCATAATTATTCATAATCACATCTATAAAATCAAATTGAATTTTTACCGGGACGTGAAGTAAACCGGCCGGGACACCGGAATTTTGTTTGAAAACCGGGACTGTCCTGGTCAAACCGGGACGTCTGGCAAGGCTACAGATGGGAAACGAAATCCTATGGCCACGATTTTTAAGGAAGTTAGGAAGTGTGATTTCATTATAAGTAGAAATTCCTTAGAAATAAAACTGTTCGGGATATATAATATTAAAAATTGTCAAGTTTTTATGAATTAAATATACTTTACTCGTTGAAGAGGAAATAATAATATAAGTCCATCTCGAAGATCTCTTAAAACTTTAATTTCATTAAGCACAAAATTTCTAATTAAAAATTCCTGCAAAGGGTAATTTGAAACCAATGACTGTTAATTAATATTTTCTATATAAAACATATTTTTTAAATTGCATTTGTATATTTAACATACGTAGTTGCTTTTAACAATATTCGCGTATGATTAGCAACAGATTTACTTAATATTATCCCGAATAATTTTCATAACATCAGGCTGAACTTTTCCAGTTGACTAATTTGGATGCTTACCTCATTTAATTAATTTCATGACCTGCAAAAAATAGGTTTATGACCAATAATTAGTCTGTCCGTTTTTTCAAATCATCCTTATAATAGAATGAATTCTTTGCAGAGATGTATTATGAAATATCAATGGGCCAAAAGAATTACAAATGTTTTCTTTTCTAAAGTAAGTCCCCAAGTGCACATATAATCTTGGCATATCTCACATCGTCTGCTCTAGTTTATTTTTTTATCCGAAAAAGGTATATAGAATTTCTGTGGTTTCTCTTAATACTTCTTCGTTTTGCTTCGACCCACGCATACGAAGATAAACCATTTCCGTCTTTCTACTTCATTGAATGTGACAATCAGTTCTGTTCTACCCACACGTGTAAGTTATTCCTTTTTCTTTCTAAGAATGGACTAATGAACACTCAGCTGAAAGCAGGTAAATAAAAATTTGTTTCATAGAGAGTAACTACGCAACACTAATGATTATTTTTTAATATGATTATTTAAGATGACAAAAAGACTTAAAATATAAATTATGCCTATCGGTTTTTTATTCGAAGCCGGTTTTTAAAAAGTATATTCAATTTTTTAAAACTAAAATAATTGTAATTTAAAATTGAGAGATATCATGGAATTAAATTTGATAAAACTGTCTTCACTAAACGAAATAAAGCACCATTAATAATTATAATAATTATTTTATTCCTTTCAATTTGTAACTAGGCATATTAACATAAATTTTCCTATGTTTGAACAATTCATTTACATTTATAGTATGTTAGATATAAGTGCAGTTAAAAACTACAAAGCAACAGAAATAAAATTCATAAAAGTTTGATTTCTAATTCTTGTAATTCGGAAGCTTTTGAATGAAGCTTAAAATGATTTTTGTTTTAAATCTGACATTTTAAAATTTACCTAAAGTATCTTGCAAAATTTACTTCATGGGTCTATGTAAGATGTAAGGAATTTCGTTGTAAAAGTAGAAATATAATTCTCAACGTGTTAAGGTAAAAAGTGATAAACTCATGTAAATGAATTCTAGTTATATTTTCAATTCAATTACTAATGCACATATTCGAAAATTATGCTGTCGAAATAAGTATGATTTTTCAGTTTGAGTCCTAATATAAATTAGTTATTCAAGAAACCAAATTTATCACATATTTGGCGGGAGAGGTACATGATGCATTTACAGTGGTTCATTACAGAAAGGCAAACATATGCTTTTTATTCTTTCTTTAGAGACCAGCACGCTGAAAAAAAACTTAAGTACAATTTGATATCAATTTCAATCAAAGACTCCTTATGCTCGAAAAAACGCCCTTTCGATAATTCTTATGTTATATAGGCTGTATTAAAACTGATGTTAACTTGCTAAACATTTTTAAAATCGTGCAGAAAAAGGAATAATCCTTTTCGATTTGTAGTAAACTGTTATAAGATGTTAAAAACAAATTTTAATTTTGTTGTGTTGATTCAAATTCTTTTGCTCTTCGAGAAGAAATTGTATGGTACCGTTTTAGAGTAATGAAAACATGCAATTAAGCAACAATACCTCTCAATGTGTTAATTCAATTAAAATGTGTACCACAATTGCTAGCATTAGGTAGGCTTCTTAACTTATCTTTATAAAGTTAGAATCATATCCTTATAAAATAAACGGTAGCCAATGAAACGAAAAATTATAAAACTAAGCCTAATGTAATAAAACCATTATGATAAGTTACACTATTTTTTAATCACATTTTCAAGGAAAAGAATCAGGGAGGATATAAAACTTTATAGATATTTGTAATTTGTAACAAAATTTAAACTTCAAAATGCTATTAAGTATTTTGAATAAAATGTAAATATCTGAAAGGTATAACATTTGCAGTTAATCATGAGCCATCACAATTTGTATGAGATGCAGAAATGTTTCAACAAAAGTTATTTATCTAATTGTTTACTTTAAAGAAAGAAAAATTAATGATTCCTATTTCTTATCATTAACTTCTAAATAACATGGATGTGAAACAAATAATTAGGATTTTAGTAATGAATTCGCATCACATATCTCTGCGTCTGTTCTAATTTAGGACATCTTTCTGACAACATTAATGTAAGCCCATTCTTATGTTATAAACAAAGTGTTTTGCTCCGCTTAAAAACGTTTTCCTATAGGAATTGCGTTAAAGTGAATTTAATTTTCAAAATTTATAACTTAATCGCATTTCTGTAATGTTTTAGCAAAAGTCAGTATTGTTTGACATTTAAGAAGAACTAGCTATCAGTGTAGTAGTTTTCTTGATTAAATAATTCAACGGATTAGAATCGGAAATACAGTCGAGAAGAAATTCATCTGTTTCTTGCTTTTATGATTAGGGTCTTTTAACATACGACGCCATATGCTTTGTGATACACTACGGGGCCTTTATTGAGGAGATGTAATTATGCTTAGTTATTTCTTCTAGTTTAAACGCCTAATCGTTTAGAATCAACTCAATGGCTTCCGTAATGTAAGAACTCGGTTGTTGATATAACGGCTTAATTAATTGCAAGTACAACAGATTCTGCTGGTGTAAAATATAAAAAAGTGTTAAGCAGTTGTGCGGGGGTGTTAGGATATTCACGCATGCGTCGGGACTTGGCGGCGCGCACGCGCTATCCTGCACTTTTGACGAGGGGTGGGGGCGGCACCGAAAGGGGGCATCGGCAACGTTCCAGCTGCCGGATAGCGGAGCGAAGAGCCGGACAGGCTGCGGAGGAATTTGCGAGTGCGAGTGTGTGCGTGTGCCGGTCGCTCGAACATCCAGCGGGCCTTCCCCCCACTGTGCAACTGCGTCCCATGAAAGAGGGTCCATTACCCAGAGGGACACTAGACTCTCCCCCACCTGATAACAGGGACCGGCGGGTGGGCGGGTTCGGAAAGAAAAATTTTCCTTTTCGACGTTTTGAACCCGAGAGTGCCAGGTATGCACAATGAAGAAGCATCTCATCGTGGAGGAGCAGCGACAGCAACGGGATCGTTAGAGCCAGCAGTTGCTTAGAAACAGAGTTTTTGTGAAGGGAAAAAAACCGTCGCTGACTTTTTAGACGCAGACTCGTTTTCTGAACATTTCTGATAGCACACAACGAAATTCAATTATGATCTTTATTAATGCTAATATTTCCTCTTTGATTTATATGGTTTAGACTTATCATTACTTTTTCTTTTCTTTTGAATATTTGATCGTGCAAATCGAATGTGTGTGTATTGTTCTTCAAATTATCTGTAGTGAATATTTTAGACAAATGAAGTCCTTTTTGTAATGGATAAGGAGGTAACTGGAGAGAGCTGTCTTTTACCCTCTGCAGGACATGACGATAATTCATTGCTGTTGCCATATCATGCTGATAAGAACGTTTGACTAGGGCTTATTTCCATCAGCAATCTTAACACTTAAGCAGTGGTGGAACATTTCTAAATCTATTGAAGTTTTTCAAAGTTTAATATAGCTATAATCTCTACAGTATGGTTTTATCATATAATAAGAATAGTCCAAGGTCTTCAAATCCTCAAGCAATAGGTGTTTCAATTATAATAGACTAATAGTTGGATTCTTAAAAGCATTTATGAAATCTGATATACCATAGTCGAAGAAAATACTTAATATCTTCAAGTTTTAAAATATTTCTGAAGTTTCTTCTTCTTAGACGAATTCCTTCGTAGTGATTAGCAAATTCTCATAATGGCTACTGATAGGAATCATTTTGTATTGGTGATAGGATTGTGTTCCTAGGAATATATACTTGATTTTTGAAACCCTTATATGTGTTTTAAATTCCGTTTATTCCTGGATGAAAGGAGGAACATGCATGGACACGTTTCCTTCTTCTAACAAAGCTTCAAGATGTCTCAGACAAATTGCAAGCCTCTTTAACTGATGACCACAGATAACCACTTACGCAGCTTATCCGCACTCGCAGCTTTTCCGCAGCGATAATTTTGTTCCTTACCCGACAGATCGGAAATAGTACTTTAGAAAATTATAAAAAAAATTAAGATCTCTTTAAATTGAAGAATAAAGAGACGAGGAATTTTTCATGTTAAAATTATTCTAAACTGAAAATTTCTAAAGATACTATATATTAAAGAAGATCCTTTCGGCGAAACATGTCGTATTTGGAAGTCTTAAAAAGCGAGTAAAATTTTAAAATAAAATTATTGAAATCATAACTGAAATTAAAATGGTCGTCTTGACTGACTGCTGATCCGGACTGCTTGTCATTGAAGGTGAAGATGGAGAACAGCGTCATCTGTGCGCAGCTTTTCTTCTCTCTCATCATTCTATGTCTTCCATTAGGTAAGAAAATTTTAAACTATTGAAAACTTCTGTAGCTATGTATATGTGATTGAAAATTAAAAATAAAGAAATAGGTCCTTGATAATGGATAATGTTATGAATAATAATTTTAAGGTTCGGATAGTAAATGTTCTTGATAATATTTAAGTTTTTAATTTAGTTTCAGCTGGTAGTTTTTAAACTGTATTACTAGGAAACCGAAGTTCCATGGGCTGTAAGAGATCTTCAAGTCAAAATTAAATTTTGGGAAACATTTTTAATATCTTAAGGAAATCAAAATTAAACATCCAAAATAATTAATTATATAATATACTATAAATTCCATTTTTATTTTTAAATAAAATAATATCAAGTAGATCCATTTATATATGTATCTATTATATGTGTATAGTTCTTCAAATTATCTGTAGTGAATATTCTGAAAATTGATAAATAAAGACCTTTTTATAAAGGATAAGGAGGTAACTGGTGAAAGCTGTCTCTTACCCTCTACAGGACATGAAGGTAATTTGTAGCTTTTTGCCATATCATGTTGATAAAATGGTTATGATGAAATAAAAAGTGTTTTCATATTATTGTTTATGTAAACTTTTTATAGAACTCATTAGAGAGGAACCTAAAAAAATAATTTAATAAAAATATTTAATTTTTTAAAAAGTAATTAATTTTATTATTAATAATAATTAATGATAAGCTTTCAAATAATTTCATTTTCTTAATGTTTCATCCAAAGTATATATAAAATATGGTCAAATTTTCATTGCTGTTTTAAAATGTGAGTCAATATTCCCAGCCTTTGTATCTAAAGCTATGATATGTTTTCCAATGCAAATTTCGTACTTTGAAGGAATTTAATATAACTAATGATTATGAGCACTGCAATGCTCATAATCATGCTCTTTTCTTCATTTTAATACACTTTATGCATAGCGAACATGAAAAGCAGGATTACTATGCATTTTAAACTTGAAAAAACTGTTATGATTATAAATCCCACCCATAAATTGATTCTTTGGGTATCAGATGTATTCTCGTTAAAGTTCAGTTATGTTTTGTGGTAAAACTATTTTGGAACTTTTTGAAGTGCTTTTCATTAGTTTTCGTATACAAAATATAAAAAAAAATCATTAACATCTGAAGACCTTTTAAGACTCATGGTTCCAAATAAACTTATCAGAGAATTGCTTCATTAAAATTTCTAAATGCTTAGTCTGATTTTAAAATTATTTAAGTTTGATTAATAATTTGTACCTTTTTTCATTTAAAAGAATAACTAATCTATAAATTTATTGATCGCTTAGTATTTTCGATTTTAGCATAATGTAATTTAAAATTCTGCATTTTTATGGAATAAACTATTTTAGTATAATGTAATTTAAAATTTTGTTTTTTTTGTCGAATAAAATAATACGCATTTGCGTGTTACAGAAATTTCAGGGGTCGTTTTCCACATTCGAAATAAATGAAGGTACGTAACAGGTGGAAAAATTCAAACTATTCATTTACATCTGCAAGAGAAAGTGAGACGTGCATTCAGTTGCTCAATCTAGAAAAGTTTATTATCTTTTAAGTGTAAAACCAAGTCTAAATCAAGGCATTTAAGCAAATGATTGTGCTTTAGATATTTCTTGAAGTAAAGAATATAGTTGTAGAAAAAAATCCGTGTATTGAGTTCAGAAACTTCAAACATTTTTTTTAGACACAGAAGTAAAATTTTTCAGAATTCCTTTCTATACAATAATAATATTTGAGAACTTGAAAAATTGAAAAAGAAAATGAAAAATTTGGGGTAGATTGATTTTTGGAAGATCCAGGAAATGTAGACAAAAAAATTCCGTGTATAAAGTTCAGGAACTTCAAACATTTTTTTAGACAGAGAAGTAAAATTTTTCAGAATTCCTTTCCATACAATAATAATATTTGAGGACGTAAATGAAAAATTTGGGGTAGATTGATTTTTGGAAGATCCAGGAAATGCAGACTGCTTTGATTAAACAAAACACAAAATTAAAACGTCAGTAATAAATGACACGCTAGAACGGCAGATAGAACGGGAATTTATTAAAATTTTACTGGACCCCTTTCCTTTCAGTACGAAAGGCATCTTTTTTAGTTCACTGATCTTGTAAAGTTATGAAAGAAGTTTTTGCCCTTTGACATAATTTGTGTAGCTATTAAAAACGAAATTACTGAATCGACTATCATCACTATCCTTTAAAACATTTCATACGCAAATTAAAAAACAAAGATTGCATTCTGGCATTATATCTCAAATTCCAGTTTTTAGAATAATTCCATTAAAACTGAACAGATCAGTAATAAAAATGCATATTTTCTACTTCTAAAAATTCTTTCCTTGTTTTCAGCCTATTATGTTAGCAAAACATTTTATACAGCTAAACCTAAAAATGTACATTATTTTTTTTCCTACTTTCTCATGAGTGGAGGTCAGGTTATAAGAACACGGCATAAGCTCTTTATCATTATAAATATATTAGTGCTTTCATCAAACGTGGTATGTGGTAAATCATTTCCATCTCTTGCGGATTAGCGGCTAAATTCATATTTTAGTACTAACTCTAGTCCTGTATAATGTTAAGTAAACACTTGCATACTACTAACAGCATTTAATCATCTTTTTATTTCAGAATTATTTAAATTTGTACGCAAGTTAATCAAATTGTTATGTATAATTTTCAAATTTTGTAAGTATATGATAAATTACTGTAATTTTTATGCATTTTTTATTATAGCTCCATACTTTAGAATCAGAAATAAAGCTAAAAATGTGAATATATACAAAATGGTCATTTAAAAAGTTCCCGATATATGAACCGGCGTATCCGCTTAACAAATCGAAATCAAATTTCTAACATTGTTATTTGAACTTATGCTCTCGAGATTATGATGATTTTAAACAATACAGCTTTCACGGTTGTCGTTACAATGAAATCCTTTTGAAATTTTCGAGTGGCAACACCCACGTTTTTCCTATGCAAAGTGATCAGCGCACTGAAAAACCATAACCATAAATTTGCGTGCAACGATATACGTATACGGAAAATTGCCAGCGCAAAACATTTAAAAAGGAGATAATTGTAAAGGACTAGTGATAACACGAGAGAAATTAGGTAAAAATCTTCTTATGGGAATTACAAATTTTCAACGTGTACAACGTTTCAAAACAGTCATCTCCCGTAACTTTGTAGTTGCGTGACCACCGCGATCTCCCGACCTCACTCCGATGGCTTTCTGTTTCTGGAGTTATCTGAAATCTAAGTGTGCGTAGTAGATCCACGCGTTTTGTCAGATGATATCATAAAATGGTAAGGGAAAAGATGTCATACAACATGAAGTCATACAGATTCCTCGTACTTTATCGTCTGCGAATGTGGCATGTTGAAAACTCGTAATTCCAATAAAAGGTTTTTTCCTCTTCTCTTTTGCATTCTTATTGGTCCTTTACAATGCTCTTCTTTCCAGCATTTTCCTTTTTTGTACACTTAATAGCTACAAAATTTAAAAACCTTTTTACGTGAATTATTTAGAGCAGCGTTTCTCAGTCTACGATCCATAGTCATAAGTGATCCTCGAAATCTTCCCGTGTTCATAGATTTCCAAGGAAAAGACAAAAAATGAAATTCTAATTAATTACTATAGCACACTTTAGCTGAAAATTATACTTGGCATTCGCCTATCACATTTACTCACAAGATTGTCATTTTACGAAATGTATTACCGATTACTCTACCTGAAGACTTCCTGTCCTAGTTAATCTAGTCTTTATAACAAAGGAGGGATTTAAAGCACTACGACTGTGGAGCGTCTTACCAACATGCATCTAAACATATAACAGCTATGAAAGAATCGGCAGACTCATTTATCTCATCAATGTGAGTATAATTTTTTTTAATTTTTAGTTCATAGGATTAAGCGAATAACTTTGAATTACAAAAAGAAATAACTTAATACCAATATAAAATTGAACGAATTTTAATTAATTATGTTTTAAAAATATAAATAAACTAGTAATTAACATTTGATGACAAATTGCTCTCAAAGGCATGAGTTACATATTCTGAAGAATATTCTAATTTATAAAAGTGGTCTCTATTTGAAAATGTCTTGAGAAACCCTGACTTAGAGCACCGAAAATACTATCTTTGTGAAAGTTTCTACACTGCAAAAACTATCTATAATAGAAGAGAAACCAGATTTTTAATGTCCTGACTGGAACTTTACTAAAAAACAAATGGATAAATGGATAAAATCACATTATCACGGTGATGGCACATATTTAGACTGCAGGTATATTAAAATATATTAAAAAATGTAATGGGTGGGAAAATTTTCAATTGCTGCATAGATAATGAAAAGAAAAATTCAGTCAGATACTTAGTTCATAGTTATCACTCGCGCCATAATTCGTATAGCTTAATTCCTTTCAAGAAAAATGGAGTAATCGTTGGCATATATCATAATATGCACTGTATAATAAATCCATTGTCACAACGTATTGAAATCATTTTTCCATGCATCTTTCAAATATTTTTAATTTATTTCCCTGTTATAAATATACCTTAAATTATTACAACGTTATAAACGGTAGCTGCGTATTTCATTCAATACACGACGGACTTATGGTATTTAAAAAAAAAGTATATTTTAGCATAAAGTAAGAAAAAATATTCTAAGGGTTATTTGATTTAAAATAAATCAGAAATGAAGAATATGTTTTCGAAGATATTGTTAAAAGTTGGAGATATATTTAAAAATTTTGACGCTAAATAAATCAAACTGATATTTGGTATAATGAGATCTTGCATCGTAAAGAAGAAACGACAACATTGCGAAAGAGCACCGTAAAGAAAATTACAGTTAATAAACCCTCATTAGTTGGGACCTTTCGCTACGGTCATTGTAACGGAATGGACGTTATAACAAGTGTTGAATTTATTTCATTTTACTTTGGTTATTTGTTGAATGCAAATTTTGTGTGTTATATTTAAAATGACTATTTGCCTAAATAAATATTGCTGAAAAAAATGAGTGCAATTATTAGTCTGTTGCATTTTGTCTGTTTGATACTACGTGAGTGTTGCCTGAAACAGCCTATGAATAAAAAAATTTGGAAATGACATGTCCATCAAAAAACTGATACATTTCAAAATAGTAGAAATCTGCCAATATGAAAAATGGGGGCTTTAAAATAATGAAATTTCCAAGCAATATGGAAATGCATTTGTGCCTGTACCGATATCAAAATTGTCCATGGCTAAAACTCCTTTAGCTCATAAAAAATATAATAGTAGAGTTATAGCTAAAAATTTATAAGTAATTCTAATGAATAAATGTTAAAAAATATAAACGCCTACGTCACATCTGCATTAAAATCAAAAAGCACAACCCTTAACTCTAAGTACATGGTATCAGTTTTTTTTTAGTTTACTTAATTATGGCAAAGCTGTCAAGGGCTATCTGCCTAAGGGTAAGGATGCCTTCGTGGAAGATTCTCTAACGGAAACCGGCTGGTATACACGTCACACCTAGAGAAAATCACAAAAACGCCCATGCAGCCAGCCCGTTCGCTATGATTCGAACCCTGGAGCGAAATACCAGAACTCAGCGACTTTGCAGCTCGGCTGCTTGTGGGCTCTATATCACCTTGATTTGATCATCTAATTATAATGAATATCCCATAGATCTAATTTTAAAAGCACTGCATTTTTATCGTATCTTTTAGTTTTTGCTTCTGACTTGCTTCGGGGCCCAACAGCGGCCGAGTGGTAAAGTCGCTGAACACTGGTAGTTCGTCCGTGATTAGAATCCTCACCAGCTGGCTGGCTAGATGTTTTCGAGATTTTCCCAATGTGTAACATGTATACGAGCCATTATCACAATGAGTACGGATTATGTACCCTTAGAAAGCCCTCCACGAGAGTGTCCACATGTTTAGGCAGATAGCCGTAATGTTCTTTGACGTATTTCGTCACGTAATCAAACCAAACCAATCCGACTTGTGTTTAAAGTAACGTGCTGATGATTGAAGTACAAGAAAATTATTTTGAAATTCATAATTAAAAAGCGCAATTGTTTCAACTACAACACAGTTTTTCTTATTTCTTCATATTCAGAATACAAGATTTTAATTGAAGTCTCATACGCATGCTATAATGAATGAGCGATGCAGTCGTAAATATGGCTCGTTTGGCAGCAGAGTGTGATTGTATGGGAGTAATGCTAGATGAAACCTGAGAATGCTATTGGAAATTCAAGTTGTGAATTTCAGTGAAGCTAATGCTATTTTTATGTTAATTCTTTTCGGTACTTTTAGTTTTTTTTTTTTCTGTTAATGTTCCCCAGGATGAATTTAGTTTCATTAATTAGCAAACCTTTATTTTAGACAGAGTACTGTGGTAACAGCCACAGCAGTTCATTAATCTGAAACAAGCAGCGGCCTTCTTAAGCAAATTGTGAATTGGTAAATGAACTTTGAATCTATTAAATTATAGGATTAGGATTCTAATTAAATGGATCCGAATTAATTGGGTGAAAGTTAGGTTCTGAGTTTCGTCATCACGAATGCTTAAGTTTCTGGAACCTCTGCAAATAGTCGAGGCTATTGTTTGCTAATTTTAAACTGCGAATTACAAGTGACACTCTAATAAATTTTTAGTTGAGTGTAATTAATTCGTCTGATGAATTACAGTTAAACTAATTCAGTTAGACAGTTAATTAGATTTAACCTCATAAATTTGAAACTGAACACATTGCACACATTTTTGGCCGTTTCGAATTTTTCCAGAGATCTTACAGGCTCATATAGATGCAACATCGGTAGAGTTGCAAATCACCTTAAGTGGATTTCTGCTTTTGGATATACTTGTTGCCAGCAGTTATTCTTTTCATTTTTCATACTATCTTGGGTAAAATGTTCCGTTAAAAATCCGTGCTCGATTACCACGGCTTCATGGTCTTTCTGCTATGCAACCGTTGATGCTGTAACTGGAACTTGCCGCTGCATATTCAGCACAATCTTCACTAGTGATATACGCTGGAACACGCAACTTTTATTTGAAATCAAAAATTAGGTTTCCAGTCAATTTCAGGCTTAATATAACTATCACTATATCCCTCTACAAGAACAGTGTAGAGGCATTAGGTTATTTTGAGGAAACATGAGCACTGCCCTCGCCGGGACTCGAACATGGACCTCTCTAATACGCGCCGAGTATGCTACCGTTACACCACGAAGGCATACTGGAAGAAGGAAGAAAATACTTTATAGCAGTGCCATTTTATATTTTTTTCGAAAATAGAGGCACGTTAGTAACACGCAGTGTATTAAGCTGAAAATGTTTCGAAACAATAAAAAATACTAATAGTTAACCAAGGGCAGATATCCTTATTTTAGGTATGTAATAATAACGCATCGAGTAGTTTTGGGAGTTTCAGAACTTAATTGAAAATCGATTCCACTGATCTGTTCATGAAATGTGTGCAGTAGAAGCACATAAATTGAGAATTTGAGACAATGTGAAGTTAATTCAGGTTAACGTCAGTCTTTAAATTTGAGATCTGATGTGTTCACTCAACAAAATTATGGTAAAACTAATAGGAAATGTAAGAAGACGTTTGAAAAGCGCTGAATTATACGGATTTTCGTGGATCCTAATCACATTGACCTCGCAGTTTTTGTTGCTGACTTCTAATATTCTTGTTAGGAATGTGAAATTTTTTTCCTCCCTCCTGTAAAATTAGACTTTTGTCACATAGTCGCATGTCACCTTTTCACATCCTGCGATTCAACTTTAGAGTTGAACCGCATAATTTAAATTATACAGTGTATTGTGCAATAGCTTGCAGATGTATATTAGAATTACTAAACGCTAATATGTTAGGAGTACTAAACACTTACTTTTACACTAATATTTTCAACAACACGGCGATCTCAATGCGTAATATTGAGAGGAGAAAGCCTCTGTTTTTCGTTATTAATGTCTTTACGTCAACGCGAAGCCTCTTGAATAAAGAAGAAAGTGTTATCTAGGTCCAAGCTGAAAGAAGGATTTAGTTGCATGAAGTGATATGCCGAGCTTGAGAGTATTTAATGGTGTAATCGTTTAAGAAGAGATCCAGCAGGCACCAACGTCTTAGCCAAACTGTACGGTTAACAACTACAGCATCTGCCTCAGAAATTCACTCATACGGACGGCGGTTATAGTGTCATTTGATTCTAGCAAAGTAGCATAAAAATGTATATACCTGAAGTTACTCCTGAAATTACCTAACCTGAGATGGAAAATATTGCCTAATCCCTCGCCACATTCCAGTTTTTGCACTAATAGATTTCCATATATAAGTGGCTGAGCTCAGTCCTCGAGAGACATACCTTTATTCATGAAGTAGGTATGAATGATTGAAAAAAAAGTCAAAGATACGTAAGATTAAGATAACGATACGTAAAATTACGACAGAAAAAATTTTAATAATTTCAATAATACTGCAGATAGCCGCAAACGTAATCAATATGCCATAAATTCAGACTTTTTTGTTCTTCTGTGAAATTAAGTTCTACTGGAACAGGATTTAAAATTTGCTTGAATGTTTTCAAGAATCATCGATGCGTATTTTGCTTACTTTGAAATGCTGAGCTTTCGGGTTTGCAAAAACTAAGCATTCAGGGTCACACAATAGCATTCCAAACTCAAGCATTTAAAATGCTGTTGTATCGCAACAGCGTTTTAAAATGCAAGATGTATTTTAAAATAGTTCATTATCGAAAACTTGTATTTTCCGTTTTTGAGATCGATTTTCATCGTTTACTGTGCAGAATCGTTTGATGGAATGAAGAAAGAGAAAATACGTAAGAGCAAAAAAAAAGAGAAGTAAATGCGTATACCATAATTATTTATAAAGGAAATAAAGGAGGAATATTTGTCTATTTTTTTCGTGTCTCTTCTGAACGTGTAACTATAACCCTATGTAGTAATTTCATTTAATTAGCAGCAAATTAGAGTTGATATAAATGTAATACATAACAAATGAATGAATATTTAATTGGTTTACCTTAGCAAAATAGGTATAAGGATAAAAAATAATGAGTATTTTAAATGAAGAGAGCTGAAATCGGAAACATGGATTATAAATTCATACTCTTTCAGTTTAGATAATATGCCTGATAATGAATAACATATGGAAGATCTTTTAGAATTGCGCAGAAATCGTGTTCTTGAAATGCACTTTGAAAGCATTACTTTGGAACAATATTGGTGTTCGGCATAGAATATGTTTCCAGAACTCGGTGAAGTGCTCATCCCATTTGCAACGGCATACTTAAGGTAGTCTGAATTTAGCGTACATTTGAATACAAGCAGTTTTCGAATTTTGTTTAGTCAACGAAAACAAAATTCAGAAATCATTCGTATGCACAAACATAAATGCAAATTGCTATGAACAAAAAAGTGCCATGATTTTTCATGCCAAAAGTCATTATTTTTTTCTAAAGATTTATTTAAGTGTTAAATTTTGATTATAGAAAACTTATTTTTTAGAAACTGCTTTAGGGTGTGTAAAAACATATTAAAATGTTTTTAAGGATTCGAGACATGCAAAGCGTTGGAAACCCATGCTCTAGATAGTACCCTTAAGTCATCAGTAGAGGTTAACGATTTCGTTTTCACGAAAGGAATTAATCTAACAATGACACTAATATAAGATTCTCAAACTGATAACTATAGACCGGGTTAATTTGATCTAGATGCAGCAGGCTAACAAAATTTTCCTTTGTTTTTAACAAATTCCTTCGTTTTCAACAAAGGGAATTGACGAATAACAAATAAAATAAATCGGTAGGACCTGTGCGCATTTCGGATTGGATAAAAGGTATCTGAATAATGAATCCTAATCTAATAGCGAATTTACAAATGTCACAGATGCCTCTGAAGTAGAATGTTTAATGAAATTCACAAGGGTACAGTATAACAGCTGATAAATCAAATTCGGGCGATGGCAAAACTTGCGAGAGTTACAAAGGTTTGAAATTCAAAATAGTTAATGCGTCTCGTTGGAGAAAAGCTGCAAATAAATAGCATTGAAATGAATCGGTTATTTTTCCCCTGAGTACGAACTTGAACAGTGAGTACGGATTGCTTACTCTGTAAAATGATGAATATTCACTTCTGAATAATACTGAAATATCTACTGTTACAAATAACGTCTACAAATATATATTATAATTAATTTTTTCATTTGAGGACCAAAATGCTAAAACGGATTTATAAAATAAATTCAAATCCTTTCTGTCTTAAGATATGTAAAATTACAATAGAAAATTGAAAAATCTTTCTTTTCTTTTTTTTTTTAGCTTGACCATTATATTTTCTTAGTTGCATATCAGGTAAATATAAATGCTTACGACATATTGGCTTGACGTAACTAGCATAACATTGGTACGATTGCCTTATTTTACGATGCTGTTTCTGAAAAGAGGCCAAAAACATCTGGCAAGTTCAGACAGCTCTTTTTCTTTCAGTCGTATCTCACATTATAAAAGTGAAATGACGCCAAAATTTGATGCTATTTCAGCATCTTTATCGCGGAACTTGAACATTTAGAAACTGTTATCATTTCTTAAATGTAAAAGATATCATCATTATCAGAAACGTCTTCTTATGGAAGCACCTACCCCCCCACATATATACATAGAAGGTTGTAGAGGCATTAAGTATTTTTCGAAGGCAGGAGAGATGAAAAATGTGCAATGCTTTCAAACCACGGATCTCTCGAAATCGCGTCGAGCGTGCTGACCGCTACACCCCGAAGGCATGTGGGGAAGGCGGGAGAAATACCTTATATACTCCCCCTTTGAAAGGGCGATTTCAAATTAGGGGCCCCAATCGCCAAATCCCGGTGGTGGAGAATCATCATCCACCACCTGTTTTAGTTCGGGCGCCAGTGTAGAGACATTGGGATTTATTTGGAAACAGGAAAGATGAAAAATGAGCAACGCCTTCGCCGGGAATCGAACCACGGACCTCTCGGTTACACGTCGAGCGTGCTGACCGCTACACCATGAAGGAATGCGGCAGAAATGCGAAGAAGGCGACAGAAATACCTTATAAGGTGTCTATAATTTAATAACCGGAAAACAAAATAAAATTGAAACGTAATTTTAGAAGTAACCGGAAATAATTTATATCGATATAATCTTTAGTTTCCGGAATTTCATTTATTCTAATTTTTGGGAACGGCAACCGGCAACGTTTTTCTTGAAGACAAAATGGCGTCATGCAGTGAAAAAAGCAATGCGCATTCTTTGGTTGTGAAAAACAGTATTTCTAAAATGCTCCAGAAGGGATTCCGACATGTATCAACAGAACAATCAATTAAAAATGGTTTAAACAGTTTCGGGAGACTGGATATGTTTTACATAAAGGAGCTGGAGCTAGATCAAGAGTCCTTCAATGATGAAAATCTTTCCGTCATTCGAGATGCATTTGTGTGCAATCCGAGTAACACCACTCACCATGCCAGCCTGCAAACAGGTATTCTCAGATCGACTGCTCATTGTTTTTAAAACTGCGCTTGCTCATTATTCATGAAATTATTCTTGAATGGTTGAAACTAACTGCATATAAATTTCAGATCTGTCAAAAAATCAAACTTAATAGTCGAGCCGTTCGTGAGAAATTTCCTTTAGACATTCATGACCATAATCAGTAATGAAGATCAATTTTTTCAGAAAACCATTTTCAGTGACGAAGCAACATTTTATGTTTAATGGATATAACCGCGAATGTACCCCTAATATTGTCGTTTGGTGTACATTAAATCATAAAAAAATTACTGGTTCCTTCTTTTTCTCCACGTCGTAAATTAATTCGGACGTTTACTTTGATATGCTAAGATTGTTTGCTATACCGCAAAGAAACTCAGCGAATTCCAGAAGGATGGTATCACTGACGTTGAGCTACTCATATGTGTGATTTCCTTAATGAATGATTTCCAGATCGTTGGACTGGTAGAGATGGACCAATGTCCTGGCCACCCCGTTTTCCGGATTTCACGATTTCTTTTCTGAGGGTACCTGAAGAATCGAGTTTATGCTGCAGAGATTCGCAGTTGGAAGAATTAAAAAAACCGAATCACCGCAGAAACAACTACCATGACTCAGCAAATGCTTAATAATGTTGGAAGGAAACCGAGAACCGGCTTGATGTTCTCCAAGAACCTAATGATGCTCATGAAGTGTAATAATATAAAATTCCTTGATGTGCTGAATAAAACTGAGTCAATCTTTTTCCCCTATCTTTAATCTGTATTATTTAAAATATGTCTTTATTTGGTAAATAAATGATAGACACCCTGTATATATATGGCTTCGAAGAACTTTGATATTAATCCCTTTTTCCTTACTTTAGTGATTTCTTTTATTATTATTAATATTATTAATGTCGTGACGCAGTTGACTTTGAAGTCATTAATTTTCTGTCAATCGGGTATACCTGTACAGTACAAGAACTATGACACTATGTGAGAGCACGTATTCACATTAAAAGCGTCAAACACTTCATTCAATTCACATAGTGAGCATGTAGCAGGATCCAAACATCTATTTGGAAGAGGTGAATTGGGTAACATTTGTGATTAGCTGATCGACGGAGTGACACAACTGTTGTACTTCTAGCGGACATTCGGAAATCTAACTTATCCCATCCAGAACGGGCTTCCAGGTCTTATCCACAGAATAACTGTTGGCTTTCTCTTAACTCAAAGTAATGAATTAAGTTTCATCAGTAGTTTCAAGGAATGTAAAGGGAATTTGTGAAACAAATGTTTATTTTTATTACTGAAATTTACGTAAAAATGCCCACATAAAAATAGATATATGTTATATCCTTGCATATATACATATATATCGTATTTCTATGTTATATCCTTGCAGGTAACTTTTCCAATTAATGCCATAAATGATGAAATTTAAAACAGAAGTACTACGTGAAATCGGCGCAACTCTTGATGCATGTACAGGTAATAATATTCTATTTGATGTGCGCTACATTCTTCTCCCTCGAACAAAATATTTTCCGAAACTCAGATGGTGATTTACACCCAATATAATTTATTTGGTCTCCGAAATGCGACAATCATATTTTATTCCTAAACATTATATCGCGGTAAATATATATCACAGATCACAGGGTATATTAAAACTCATATTTAACATTACATTCTGGAATAATCAACATAAATTATGTCAAAACAGGAGGTATATTTATTTGAAATTGCCCTTACTAACAGTATAAAAGCTGGATCCGATTTCAACCATAAGATTAAACAAATTTTTCCCTTTCTTTTTCAAATGTATTATAGTAAAACATATAGAAACATAGTCCTAAGAAATTAAGGATTAAAATATAATGCAAGTAGTTAAGAATATTGTGAGCACCCCGAAAAAAGAATTTTGTGATGTCGCTTTCAATGATGGTGTGTTTTTATCGTGAATTTACTGAGAAAGTCAATTTTCTCATGACAATGTTACTACTTTTCTGTAATGTAAAAAGTGAGTTAGGCCCTGAGTTTTCGAATGTTTTTCTTCCCTATTCTACCCCAAATCTACATTTTTCAGCCATTAGTTCCTATCGGACAATTTAATAAAATCTTAAAACAAGTAACAGACTAGCATCTTTTGCAGAATCTTTGACTCAAGATTAGGATTGAGAAATCATTGAACGTCAAGATTAAGGCAATTACAGATTGGTCGCCACTTATAGCTATATAAGGTATATAGATCAGTATATATAGGTATATAGATATAGGTATATAGATCACATATGCAGCACACTGGCTATACAATGGATATATTTTTTCGAAACACTAGTTCTGAGACAAAATTTCTCCGCACTTACAGTTTAGATAGATTATAGAAAAACAACGGAACGAGAGTCAAGAAAACTCACCTCCATCATATGAATAAATCCATTTTATCAAATAGTTAAAAATAGAATTTATTTTTGTCAAAATAACAAGGCCAAGTGACTATATTTTCTAACCAGTATAAGGCATACTGCGGAAACCGCGTTCCCTATTATGGTAACCTTGTTCTAAAAATGCACCATCAAATCTTCTCCAGTCGTATATTAAGCTGAGTTTTTAGATTCTAAGACAGAGCGTTTTCCGTCTATCGCGGCCACGTTGTTGGTTGCGAATAATATTTGCAGTCTTCAAACTTGGCGATAGTAGAATATACACGCCGATTACATTTTGAGCCACCTTAACGTTAGTTGATCTGTGTAATCTTTGACTACAAGCTTATTTGAATTAAAATTTTACATTTGAACTTAATGTACTTAAATTATCTCGTCCCAAATGGTTGGCTGAGTTGTAAGCACCAAATATGCCTTACTGTTCTTCTTAGTTTTAAATAAAAGGTCTTTTACTCCTTTCTCAGATTTCAGTTTTTATTATAGAGTTAGCGATAATTCGCTGCCAACCTGTCGGAAGTTTAGTTACAGTTTATTATTACCAAGAAGATATCTGACATAATTCACTGTCGTACTGAAATCGGATAAAACGCTGTTTACGATTACCTAATTTCAAACTGTAGTATTATTAATTTTTTTACGAAATCTACAAACCTCTGTCTGATACATCTGACTAGCTGAGTTACATTTTATACATTTTCATATGCCGTACTTATATCGCTGCTTTATATAAGAGGGCAATGACAAATTGTCGAATGATTAAGATATCTGAACATTCGTAGTTCAATTCCGATTAATTAGATTTGGACGATGCGCTCCACAACCGATTAAAAAAACGATTTAATTTACTGAGCGAATGAGCAGTTGATCCCTGAAAAACAGAGTATTGGCTCTTTTATAGTTCACGGAGAACTCACGGAGCTGTAACAAGCGGGCCAGCAACTGAGATGTGCTCTTCGTTCACGAACTGATCCACTTTACCGAGCAAGCCAGCGCCTCTTTCGCCAAAAAAGAGCGCAGTTCTCGCTAAAAGGGTGCCAGAATAGTTCGCCTCCCATTTTAAAGAAGAAAAGCATATTTATTCTTTTATATATTTTATATTATTTATAGCATATATGTTCTAGTAAGTTTAAATTTATCATTCCCAACTTTTTGAAAAAAAAAATGTTTATTGTAAAACTTTATTGTTAGTTCTATGTAGAAAGGCAGTCCTAGACAATCTCAGAACTACAGTTAAAAGAAATCAGTTCTGGGAATCAGCATTTAATTGAGCTTTCCAAACTCATTGCTCGTTCGACATCTTACGCTCTTTGCTCCATCCTCACTCACCGCTCTCGATTCACTCATCGTTCCCGATGTTTTGTTTTAAGGTTATTGTTAATGACAAGTCAGTCACAAAAAGGAACTGATTCAGTTTTATGTGCGAGCGGTTTTAATAAGATTCCATAAAGGAGCGGTTTTGCCCATCTCTACAATGAACATGTTGCCAGAATAATGCTTATACAGCATTTTTCTCATAGATAAAGTAAATACAAGCAGGTTTCCCGTAGAAAATCCACCATGGAGGTATCTTTTCCCCTAATCCGTGATATTACTCCTGTGATATGCCGTATTAAAATTAATAAATAATCTTCATATTTAACGATTTTATTTTGTAATCAATTTATCATCAATTTATTTGTTATCATTGGGATTTTAATTAATTATATTTTCTTCCTACCGTTAATTCTACTCTTCAAAATCCAGAATTTTACAATTGCTTAGAATCAAAGTCAGGTGCTTCAACAAAATTTTTGTCAAGTCAAACCTTATGTCTATTCATAGCTGTAAAGTGGATTTATAATATTTGGATAACGTTTCCGGAATGAACTCGCTCAGGTCACAGTGGATTTAATATTTTTACCTCATACGTAGCTGGCATTAATGTTTAATACATAGGAGTAAGAATTCTGGCAGATAGCATATATTTTAACCAAAGCCTTAATGTTAAAATATGTTATTAAATTAGTTTTCAGCATCATAAATGTTAATTATGTTCGCGAAAATGGAACATATGGCTATTCTATTAATGATGATGCATAAATTGTAGCATGCGGATAGTAATAAAGATGTTTCCAGGAAATATGAAGCTCAGAAAGAATATTCACCTAAGGAAAAATTTCCTTCAACTAAACAAGAAAGAGAAGAAAAGCACTAAATATGACTTAAGGGATTTCTCTTGTCTAAGGTAAATGCATGACGTATTTTTTCCTGAATTAGCTACAATATTTTTAGAGTACTTTGGAGATTTTTAACTAATGGAATAATTTACTTTTCTAAATAATGGTTTGTTTGGCGATATTTTTCTTGTAATTTTTCAAAATTTCTTTATGATAGTTGATGCCTTCGTTACTTCTTCACTGCTTATGTTTTAATTCATTTACGTGTCACGGAATTTTATGCAATAATTTTATTTTTCTAAGGAAGATCGTTTCAATAATCCAGCTTGTTTTATACTGAAATAATCATTATAACGAAACTTTGTTAGCATTCAAAATTGCTTCCTGTATATTTATAAAACTTTGTTTCTGTGATATACAGATCTAAAAATATCATTCGATTCACTGGACACTGAAGACAGAAAACCAAATATTTTCTTCTTGTTTCCTTCCCTTCTGGCCCTTTTATAATTTTTGAATGATCTTAGCAGAAGTACTAAAATTATAGAAGGAACTGTAATGGTTTTTGCGAGTACAACAAGGTAAACAAATGTTGCTCGAGTAAAGAAGAAAGCAGCAATTATTAAAAAAAAGATCAAGTGATTTTCCCTTATTATTAACTCATACCCATTTCTCTGAAAGGAGTAAAATGTCTGATACTGAATAAAGCTATTCAGGAAAGCTTTTTTTTTATTGGTACAGCACACGGGGGCTCCTTGGATTCTCCTGGGATCAACCATTACATTCTAGAACTATGTAAATTGTTATGTTAAACTAATGATGTTAAAAGTGCGCACATTCAAAGAACCAATTGAAACATAATACTAGATGCACACTTTATAAGTTGAAATAATTAAAGAGCAGATCTAATCCTATTTCTTAAAGACGCAATACATTCATTGTGTTGAGACACTTGAAAATCTCTCAGTTTTTTAGAATACGAGCAAAAATACTTTTCAAGAATTTAATTAGATTATTGTTTAGATTAAGGATCGATATTAAGGAATCAAACAGCATATCGAATCAGACTTGAAGACTTTTTTCAGAAAAGGTTGGCAGAAAGAAAGAAATCTGCATTTATATCAAAACCCCAGTCGCAAAACAGCTTTTTATCCAAGATTTACAATAAAATGAAGCTACGGTCATTTTTGTTTTTGTGTTACTGGAGATATATAATTAAATTTAGGTAATAATAGAAGTATTATAATGGAATGAAAGTTTTAAAGCTCAAATGTACTTGTATGTTAAAAATTTTGAGTATATTTTTTTCTTGGAGGTACCCTGAAAAGCATGAAATTGGTATTTTCCAAAAGTACATGTTCTCATACATATATGCATAGATGATATATACGTGTTAGATAAATTAAAATTCATGTGCGTTATTTTGAAGCTGATAAATACATTTGATGAATTTTTGAACTGTAATTATTTTGTGCTTTCAAACACTTTAAAATTTTAGCAACATTTCTCTTAAAAATCAACAAAATAAAAACGTCAATAGAAGGCTTCTAACTAGATTACTTGCTCGTAACACAACTTTTAAAATCTATCTTCTTCATCGGATTGTTATGGGCGGACAAGTCCGCAATTTTTCATCGTTCCTTACGAGACGTTTACCCTCCTACCCCTATTTTTTATGCTCCGTCGCGAGTCTTGAAGTTCTCCCAATTACTGTAATGTGGACCAGCAGGACATAGACTACGACATGGGACTTAAAAGGACTGATTGGGTCATTGAGAATTGTGTTGAAACAGTCCAAAAGAACAAGTGTTCGTTTCCTCCCCACTCTCTTTCTAAGTGTATTCTGTCTATGTTTACGTAGATCGAAGTATGTTTCGAACAAAGTTATCGGCATCGAATATTCTTGTATGCTGTAATTACCATGGATCATTTATATCAGTCACTGTAGTTAATTTTTCTGGACTTTTGATACGGAAAGTTTTACAACGATTTGAATAGAGATCATTATAGCGCCAAATGAATTTACGAAAATATATATATGAGGAAATATGCTCACTGTAAAAAAAAATAATTTGGATTTAAAAGCTGACTAAGAGACCCGAAAATTTTTAAGAACGTGCATGGTTTATGACATACTTTCGGTTAAAATATTTTATTATTCGCCTAATAGTTGGATCTTTAGTTTTATTATATACGTCACGTATTTCTATAGTTTCTTTTCCTTATTAATTATTTTATTATATATGTCAGTTATTGAAATAATAGATTATTATAATATCAGTTATTAAATTCATTCATTCTGAAACTACACAAATAAGTTGCTTCCTAAAGTTAAGCAAAACACGGTTGAGAAAAGCGTTAGAACTTTATATTAGACTAGTGTTGAACTTTTGCTATTAGATCTAATAGGAATTTCACGCCTTAGGAAAAACATTGCAGCTGAGAGCTTCAAATGTGTGTAAGGCTGATAATTACTGAAAAGATTAAAAAAAATTATACTTTGCAATTTGTAAACTTGGTGTGCAAACTTTGTAAGGTAAAAGCTAGAATGTAGACACTAATGACTTTTATAAGCAGCAATATGAAGAACATTAATTTCGTTGTCAGTATTCGAGCCATTATGTTCCATTATACTGGCTGAGCATGTTAATCACTTGCATAAAGGGATCGCGCATGGCAGAATGCAATAACTTCTTACATTTTCTTCAATTAATCTGGCTATTATGGAGAGGTATGAGATCTAGTTAGCCTAGTTAGCTAGTATTGGAAAGCTGTCGAGGCATACGAAGTTTTTCTCGGCTGAAAGTATGAAACGTCACACGTGCTTTCCCCAGGAATCGCAGCAAGGATCGTACAACTCGTTAGTTGGACATACTCCCCGCTTACGCCCCCAGAGCACGCATGGGAGAAGGACTTATGGCGTCAGCAGTACGGGGAACTAATAATTTTTCACAAACTTCTACCTGAATTTTAATGCCTTGCATGAAATAAAGAAAATATTGTAATCGCGAAACATTTCGGGTATCATATTTCACAGAAGCATCCATTTTAACCATTCCTAAAATTCATTAGGACGATTCTTTTGCTTGACGTTTATATGTATGGACAGAATAAAGGACTCTTTTTCTTCCAAACCGGATTGAAAAATGGATTTAAAATAGATTCGAAAGTAATTTTTTCCTGACGTCTATGTACGTACGAATGTATCTCCGAGAACTCAAAAACCATTAATCGTAGAATTTTGAAATATTTTATATAGGATTGGTAAAACATCTAGTTGTCCCTTTTTATTGCAATTGGTACTACCAAACGTGTGTGGAGCGTAATCTTATCAATTGTTTATTTTTAGGTAATTTTCATTATATGGCTCTAATTATTATTTGTAATTTTTGCATCTCAGTTTTATGCATTTCCACTACTATTAGCCAGTGTTTATAGGGGAATTTTTCCATCTGCCACTTTTCCTTTTACTGTTCTAAATACTTTCAAAATATTATTTCAAATATTTTTACTTTTATTTTTAATGTTTCTATCTACCATTATCTATCACAACTTTGTAAATTGGAATATATATATATACCCACCTCCTTACCCAGCGTTTATTTTCACGATCGTTGTTCTTAGTCATATACTTTCAATTGCAGAAGTTTTTAAATGATGAAGTAGTCAGAGGTTTGGGTAAAATAAAAAAATACATTTACGGCAAATAACGGAATCTAACTTTTAATCAGCTTTCTCAGTTCCTGTGCTTATATTAAGAAAAGTTTTATACTCATTATGAAAAATAAAAATACAAGGAATTTAACTCCCGACCGGGATATTTAATTTCAAAATTTGCAATTTTTACGTCATTTTCAACTTGCTTTGATGGATCGGTTAATTAAATTAGAATAAATCGGCGAAATAAGTTGACATGAAATACAGCAAAAAATGTGTACATTTTAACAGGCCATACTTTGAAGTCATGCGCTGTTAACATCAGAGATTTTATTATTATTTAATTTTTAAGGATTATATTGGATGGCATTTACCTAAGGCAAGATGTTCATGTACTAGCGTCTTGCTGACGCTACACGGATCTTCAAAAAAATAATATATTATTAATTTTTCCCTTATTTTATGTACTCATGGCGCCTAGCTAATTCGTATGTTGCATAATATGCATAAGCTTTTATATATTTCCCGAACCAGTTTCTCGTCCACCAAAACGCGGATATATAAACTCAGATGGATTAAGCTGAATGCTTGAAGTAAGTTGGATTTATTTGAAAAACTATTATAATTTTCGAGCTAAGGTTTTGACTTAAAGTAATAAGTTTATCGCATAACTAATTTTTCGTATGAACTTTTGTTAAACAGAACATAAAATGCTTTGATCTATCTCTCGTAAGAATATTACGCTTACCAGTTCTAACAAATTAAATTAACAGAAAATGCTTTAATATTTTTATTAATACGAATGCGTGAGAAAGCTTTCAGAAACATTGGAATTGTTTACTCTACATGTTACTCCAGTGAAGAAAATGTAATAAACATCGAAGACATTTCAAAGTAATCTTCCATAATAACCTTCCATCAAAACATTTTCCATACAGTTTTCAGAGAAATAACACGTGATAATTCAGTTTCTGTTCCCTGTAATTCTTAGCAGCATTAAAGCGGATGAAACATTAATAATTAATGAGGTGCACCCATGATTGTGATAATAGAAAGAGACTTGAAATTTCTCTTGAAAGCAGTAAAATTATCACCTTCATAAATTTTCTAAATCGCCTCCGTGATTTCTCTCTGCTTTACAGCAAATATGTATTGATTGATGAAATGTTCTTAATATATTAACGATTTGGAAAATAGTCTTATTATAGAAAAGTTTCGCTTGAAAGGGAAAATCTGCAAATACCTATTAGAATTGTGTTTATTTTTAAAGCCGACATAATGTTTGTTTTAATTTTAATCTGAAAGTTAAAATACATTGCTTACAAATTAAATTATTAAGAGACAACTTTTTGGTCATGTAATTTCTAATGTAATTGAAATAAATTCCATACTTATATAAAACTGCAATCCAAAGTAAACAAACTTTTAAATATGTTTTATGTTTTATTCACATTTTCCTTTCCATTTCAGTGAGTGGATATAAACCTTATAATTAATGACTCACTTTTTCCAACTTAGAAGTCAAGATGTTTTAAAATTTTTAGAAATGCACTAATATAATTTATGAATTCAGAACATTTATAACAAGGAGCATTTGTTCATCTGTGGGTACGATTTAGAGCTTATGAAAGTAAACTGTTTAAGTTTAGCATATGTAGATAATTATCGATGACAAAGATTTAACTTAAATTCTTCTTCACTTGTATACTTATGGTATAGCTATACCAGTCTTCTACACTTGTGGTATAGCTATACCGGTCGCATATAAACATTCTGTACCGCGCCCAGCACATTGGGAAAAATCTCTCCTCGTGATTCGATATGGCTTCCGATGACATCATTTCCTCTACGCTTAGGAACGTCTTGACTTTGATTGGACATCTCAATACAGTTTGTTTGCATTTTGATAGCAGTACCGAAAAGATATTAAGTGCGTTGTATTTTTGTTGCTATGAGATTACACTTCTTACAACACTGTAGTGCGTTAAATTTGATATGAAAATGTAGTGATGTTTTTTTTCTAGGGAGAAAAAGGGTGTTATTTCTTTTTGTGCTAACTCCATAAATGTGTATTCATATTAAGTGCAAATATTTTTTATAAATGTATTCTCAATTTAAAACATTTCATACTAAAGGTGTTGTTATTATTAATTAATTATTTCATGTTCATTATATATTTATTATCTGCTTATGCAATCTGCTAAAACATGAGACAAGGCAATTTTCGGAAATAGCAAAAACGACGTTGCGAGCTAACATTACACAAGTACACAATAAATTCGCAATATTTATAATCAATCTGAGAAAGTAAAATTTATTTTTGAAGTTAGACTAATACAGATTTGGAACAAAGAAATAGAGATACGTATTTTAAATTGAATAGTATTGCTTTATTCAATATTGCCCGTTTTTAATGTGTAACTTCTTTAGTACCTTTGCATAAAAAATATTGTTTGTCAGAGAAGGAAGTTTCTTTTCTTATACAGGTGTCTTAAATTCAGAGTCAGCACTGAATGCACTTTTTTTTTCATTTAAGGCAGCAGATATATTAGAATGGCATGGATATTAACATGGATATAACATAAAATTTGCAAAGGCAATATTTCCGGAAACAGGAAGCAAACTACAGAACGCAGCAGTTAAAGTTTTTCATTTCAAAGAAAACAAACGATGACTTTCACGCTTACGTGTCACTCATGCGCTTTATTCAACAAAAGCAAAACCATAAGAATCCCACCTAAACGCCATTGTGCCAAGCCAAAATGATGTCATCTGAAAGTATGTCTAATTGCAAGTACGAATTTTTCCCTATGCTCGTGGCGCGGTACGGAATGCTTATATGCATACCGGTCTTGTTAACCTATGACCCCTGCGTCACAGAGTGACCCATTTCATGGTATCAAGTGACCCATCTGAGTCCTGAAAATAAAGTATAGTATATAAAAATAAATCATAAAACATGAATATAAAACGAGCAGTTGGAAGAATACACTAAAAATAAATCGAAAAAAAAGGAATAAAATTTTTTATTACAAAACTGCAGTAATGAATTTGCATTTCTAAAACTTTTAGCACAATTTCAAGGGGAAATCGATAAATTTGACTACGCCGATCTGTTACCCATAAATCCAAAAACTGGCTTTGCCATTTTGTCCGCATCTGGTTTAATTTTAAAATGTAAAAAAAAATATTTTCACACGTGAAATTTATTTTAAATAAAAACAGGAACAGCTTAACTACCGAAAATTCAGACATGTGTGTTCGTCTTAAGAAGACTAACTATAAACCAGACTTGACTAAATTGACATCACAGGTCCCGTATCAGAGAAGGTATTCATATCGAGGAGAAAAATAAAGTTCATTCAAATTTAAATGATTTTATAATAATTACACCTATAATTTTTTTTAAGTTTTTTTTTTTTTAACTTTAAAGCGTATTTTAATTATTTTCTCAACAAAATGCATCTGATTATTCACCAACAAGAAGTGTTTTAAAATGAAAATAAGGCTGACACGAAACATCTTTTTAATACACACGGTTTAGCTGATTTTGATCCGCAGCCAAGAAACGTTGCCGACGCTTGATATAGATAATTGAGACATTTCAATTAAGTTGCGAAATTTTACAAATAATTAAACAAAATCTGACTTAACATAACTCACCAAATAAGGATTATTGGGGCTTTTAAGACTAAAAGAATCGGTGTAATATTTATAAATTTTCAGGACTGTTTTCGTATGTTTAAATACAGAACCTACTCCAGCAAAAATGTCTGATTGCTACACTGATTCTTGTTGCTTTAGTACTTCCAATAAACATCGCTGATTCTTGCTGAGCACTTTCAATAACCATTCAAAATACTAGTCAATCGGTTTAGCACATAGTTAAGTATTTGCAGTCCTTTAACTAATTTAAACGATATTTTATTTTAAAGTAAAGAATGTGCTTAATTAGTAAATCATACCCTGTCCTAGCATCTAAATTTGAATTTATTACGCACTTTATAATGTGTTTTCATATAATATATACATTTTGGATTGTAATAACTGCTAATTTGCTGTAAAGAAATCCTTTAACAAAGTTCAAATAATCTTCATTACATTTGCCTAAGCTGAGAAATAATACATAGAGACACAGAATGAGGAAAAGTGCAGTTTCTTCGTATATATTTGTAGTGATGATATATTCTATAATTTCATGCAAGCAGAAAACAATTTTTTTTGTGTGTGTGTGAAAATACATCCAAATATTAGAATTTCTTCAACATTTAACTTAGAAAACAATGTCTAGAAAATACTAAAGCGATGCTACGTAGTTGGAAAAAGCAATTTATATTTATGTTCCTATGCGCAGATACAAATCATCCAGGCCTGATTTAATGTCAGAAGCTTGTACTCAATCATATTGCAGTGCTTTCATGAACAGAGTAAATTTAAGACCTATTTACATAAAATTCCCGGAAGCATTATTGTCTGCTCTAAAAGAATAAATAAAAGACGCTTTTCCTTCTTTCAGTTCAAGAACGTTTTTTGTCTTCTTAACAAGATACATACTGTTCTTCAGCGTGGCAACAGTAGGAGTAGAGATTTGGATTACCTTTGCGTGTAAAGCAGTTTTTCTTTTAGTTAATTTTATCATACGGCTTAAAATTCATATTTTATGCATTTTAATGTACAACTGGAAGCCTAAATGAAAATACTTTTAATACTATAAAAATTTAAGGTTTATATAATTGAATAGTCTTTTTTTAAGTTTCATCTAATTTTTCCAACTTTATTCGTTCCGACTACTAATATATAAGTGCTGTATTTTATGTTTCAATCGATATGTCCAATAACACATTTCCTGATATTCATGAGATTTAAATCTAAATTAAAAATTGGATCCATCTATTTAAATATATTTGAGCTAGTTACGTGTTAAAAAATCTGATGCGGACACCACATAACTTCCTTTTTAGGGCCTATTAAATTATTTGCATTTTTTCCTGCATTTCATTTAAACTTATTTCCTTGAATTCCTTTGAGAAATATATTTCTTCATTCAATTAATTCAGTTTTCATTTCGCGGCAAGGCAAAAATACATAAAATCTCAAAATATCTTCATTAAAAATTGAAAAAATGTAGAAAAACATAAAGCCCCAAATACAGTTAAAAAATTAAAACAAGGAAGTAAAAACAATTTTTATAATTAGAGTTTCTACGCAAAAACAAGCAACTGTGGCAGCGGAGAAATAGGAAAATTTTAAATGCAGAAAACTGAAAGTTTACTTTTAGTTTCATTTGACAAAAAGACATTGAAGATGCAGAAACTGACTTTATTCACTCTTCTGCGAAGTTTCAAATGCAAACAAATATGGCTGCTAAATTAAGCTTACCAGCACTTAAACAACATTTAAATTATTGATAATTCTACAACTAATGCATGCAGATTAATTAAACGCCTAAAACTCTTAACCGGAAAATAACAACAACATAATTCAATCATTTTAAAGCAAAACATGCACAATTTACCATCATATAAGAATTTTAAAAAACTGAGCTCGCCAAGCCGAGTAATAGAATGGGTACATATATACTTTTGGTGCCTCCGATTGCAACAAAAAAAGGGAGGTGAACAACTACATTTTATAGCAGTCCTATATACAAAGTTTAAACGTTCTGAAGGTACTCTTTTTTGAGTTATGAGAGATATATACATATGTACAGACGTCACGAAGAATCTCTTCTGAATCCATTTTAAGTCTACTTTGAAATCCGCTTTGATTAAAAAAGTCCTTTATTCTGTCCTTACGTATAGATGCCACGCAAAAACATCTTTAAATTGCATTCGATAGTGGTCAAAATGGATATTTTCATTGAAATAGGGTCCTCGAAATTTTTCGCGATAGCATTACTTCCTTACCTTATGCGTACTTTCCTTACGTACAAAGAAGTAAAAAGGTTTATGTTCTTCCCCATAAGCGTTTTTACATCTTTGTATATAACAATATATCAACTTATATCATTCTAATACTACTATAAATGGTTCAACTTTTGAAGTAATATTAACACATAATATTGAAAATGCGCAAAAATAAATTTCTTAAGAGATATCAATAACATATATTAGTAAAATTAAAATTAAAGATAAATGCGTTTCTTAATTTTGCGAATAGAAACAGTAACTTTAATTACCCTGTACTTCATCACTGACTTAGGTATACATTTGAAATAATTAAACGACAGAACCTTTTCTTTTTTGCCATTTATTTTCTACAAAAAAAAGACGCTAGAACAATAGGTTTGATTATGCATTTAAATCCATGAAAGTTTAAACGTATGTTGATCATATTAGTGCCGTTTGAATTTTTGGATAACGCGCTCATGCTTTTAAATATAATGACAAAATGCGAAAAATTTATTTTCGAACTGAAGGACTCGAAGTGTAAAAATTATAAATAATCAAACCGAATTACGTAACTAAATTATTGGAACGTTCGAAATTGCTGTGTTTCGTAAAAATATGAACCATTACGCTAGATATTTCTCAGAAACGTGGGCTTTTGAAAATATAGAAAGCATTTCTCAAGATATAAGCGGTCAAATCATCACCTTTTATGTCGCTGTTACGAAGCTATTACTGACAGAGTATTTAATAGTTTTCTGAGTGCCATTACTTTGGGAAAAAACATTATTGAGCTAAAAACTATAAATTTTTCGTTATTAGATTTTAGTTATTTTTAATATTTATTTAGCTGGTATAGGCTGAGTTTTGACGATACGAAAAATTCTTATTCTAGATTATTACTTATATTAGATTTTCTTTATGAGAGGCAATATATTGACTGATATGTTGTGTTTCTTCGTAAAGCATTGCATGAGATGCAGCAGAATGCATGACTGATTTGATTACATATTTGATAACTAGAAAGAATGTCTATTACAGAAATGTCTGTTACTAAAATAATATTTCTAATAACTGTGAAGTTGCCCACTTATTATTCGAAATTTATGAAACAGTATCATTTAGCACTTGTTGTTATTGAGTCGAAAATCAAATATGCTGCAAGAAGGGAAGCTTATATTCAGCTCAGTTACAACTTTCACAGTCCAGTAATGAAGCATAAAAATATCGTCTGTACAGTTCGAAATTTTAATACTCGAACTATCAGTTACGTAAGGAAATACTTGTATATAATATTAAATACAACTACAGAGAATTTAAGCAAGCCTGAGTTCAAACACCCAATTTATAAATAGCACCCATATGACTGATATGGTCAAGTACTTCCTCAAAAACAAATTTGTTATAAGTAATGAGATCTTCTGCATTAATAAAGACATTTTTCAGTGTTTCCAAAACAGCTACAAAGTGGAAAATATTCTGTGAGGGATAACATAACCGTTAAAATCATTTAATTAACGCAGAATGTTTTTATATTTTTCCTTCTATACTGCTCTGTAATAGAACATAAAAATTATTTAAAGACAAAATCAGAGAAAAACATTTTATAACATTTAAGTAACTTTTCTGTTTTTTATAGTTGTAAAACTTGTCGCGCAAAAAATGTATATTTAAACAAATACCCTTAAAAAAAAGGTTGAAAAATGCATTTATTCGCATTTTAAATGATCAAACGGTTTACCGCTCATCAATAAGCATAAATTGGTGTCCAACATGATTTAATGCGCGGGCTAAAACCCTTGAAACGTATAAATAATCAAATTAATTCAAATTTATTTACGATCAAAGAAGGGACATAAAATTCCTTTCAATCTCTAGGCAGATTTTTTTGAAGAGGTAATTAGTTCATTAAATCTCCGTCTGTGATAATTTTATACGCATACATATGTTAGTAGCCAAATAATCATCAGTGATAAAATCTTTAATGGAAACAAATTAATTATAATGTTCTGGATTTATTCTAAAAACATATGATAAATTACTCAATATGTAAAACTCTGTTACGAGTTAAAAGACTGAAATGATACTAAGTAAAATTCCGGAAGTGTGTCGGTTCCGAACGATAAAAAGCTTGAATTTTTATTAGTAAACTCTGTTTTTTAATGCCGAAAAGATATACGAACAGGTTTTAGTTTTAAATTTAATAAATATATACTCTCATGCACTGGAAGAAATTTATAATTGCAATTGTATATTTTTCATGTAATTTAATAATTTTTTAAAAAAATTTCATGTTTATTTTCATGTAATCAAATAAAAAGAATTTAATCTTTCACGTTTAGTTTTTATGGAAATGACTAGCGGGCAAGCCCGCCAGCTGAGCGGGCTGAGCCCGCTTGTTCCTTGGGATTCGAAAGTTGGACAGAACTACCAGTGTTCATCTACGGCGTCCGCCGGGGTTCGAAAGTTGGACCTAGCTACCAGTGTTCAGCAATTTTCTACCTGGCAAGCATGCCAGTTGAGCGGGCTGCGCCCGCTTGTTCGACGGGATTCGAAAGTTGGACCTAACTACCAATATTTAGCAATTTTCTAGCTGGCAAGCATGCCAGTT
>KK121777.1:57399-104808 GCA_000611955.2 Stegodyphus mimosarum
CTCTTTCCCCCCAAAAAAAAATTTAAAAGTGATTTAAAATGGATTCTGAAGAGATTTTTTCGTGGCGTCTGTGCGTACGTACGTACGCATGTATGTATCTCGCAGAACTCAAAAACGAGTAACCCTAGAACGCTGGAATTTCGTATATAAGGCTTCTATAACATGTAGATGTGTACCTCCTATTTTGTTTGCAATCGGCCACACGAAAAGTATATAAACTTATGTGTATATATATATCCATTCTGTTACTCGGCTCAGTAAGATCAGTTTTTTATTTTTATATGTTGGTAAATTGTGCAATTTGTGCTTTAAAATGATTGAGTTGTATTGTTCTTATTTTCCAGTTAAGGTGTTTATGCCTTTAGTAAATCTGCATGCAAGGTTTGTAGAATTATCAACAATTTAAAAGTTATTTAAGTGCGGCTAAACCTAATCATTTTTCTCATGGCGGACATATTTGTTTACATTTGAAACTTAGAAGAATATTGGATATGTTGCCAATCTAGAGAAACAAAGCTTCGCAACAATAAAGATAACGCTCTCTTTTATTATTGCAAACTAAATAATGCTTAATACATTCTGAAATTTATTCGAGGAAGTAAGTGTAATTTAAGTAAAATTTATTTCGTAATTTTTAATATAAATATTTTGAGATTTTATGTATTTTTGCCTTCTCGCGAAGTGAGAACTGAATTAATTGAATGAGAAATAGTGAATCGACTGTGAAAAACGGTTTCTTTTTTCTTTTTCTTTTCTTTTTTTTGTGTGTTTGTTTGTTTAATTTCTTTTACACATCATTTTAGATTTATCATAGTATTTGAATAGAACATGTGGCAACGATTAGGTAATTCTCCAGATATACATAATTTTTGTGCATTCTGATAAGTTATAAAATGAATGAGATGTAACTCTGTTAAGTGAAGCTAGCGCCAGAGTGTCGCTGCGATAAACAAATATAGTGAATTTTAAAGAGTGCATTTATTCTATTCTGGTTTATGCGCTATCGATGAAGTAGATTTAATTCAATCCAATACGTTTAAATGAAATGCAAAATGCGTATAATTTAATATTTCTTACAAGGAAGTCATGTGGTGTACACATGAGATTTTTTTTATTCAATTTTTGGTACGTTTCCGTATTCCGTTATATTATGCACCTGTCACGAATATGCGTAAGCGAGTGCGTGTGTGATGTGTGTTTGTGTCAGTGTGCATAAAAGTACCATATGTATGTGGGGCTGGGTGTCTGTGCACAAGCCTAAAAAATAACAATCGATTAAAATGTCCTATACCCAGCAAAAGAAGATTATAGTCCGTACATATAGATTCACGCCCACCAATTAGTTAATGTGAACGATGACGAAGGTTTTACACGTAATCAGAACAATATCTTCATGGCGATTTCTTCTCGAGTATCAGAAATATGTATGAGCTTCACTGTCCACAACATATGGTTAGTTTGAACACCTCAGAACCACTAAACTAGAAATTCTGCTTATTGAACTTTTGAATACTTATATAGGGGACAGACTTATTATAAATAGGACCAAAAGGAAAAGTTTAAAAATGTTATTAAAAAGAACAAATGTTACTGTTCAATAAATCTAAAAACGAAATATAATATGCGTGATTGTAATTCCTATGTTAATGCAGAGTTTTACCTTTACCATTAAATTTAAATTTTGATGCTGACAACAGTGTACATAAAAAGCAGTTGGAAATCTCATAATTGAGATGCATATTGTATGACGCTAGATTCCTTTTTTAACTATCCTAATAGCACAATATATCGGGTTTTAACAAAAGTTTCCCGCCATCGCAAATATCGTCTGTGCAAACAGTTCGCATTGGCGTGTTTAATCATATTTTGTCAAACGACTTTTGACATTTAAAAGGAGAAGACTTGCTTTAGAACTCTGTGTTGCGAAATATGAAAAAAAATATTGTGATCATTAAGTACAAGTACATTAAGTACTATCACGCTACTAGAATAGTAAAAGCATTTACTTCCACTTCTGTTGCAAAAAGTCGGCTACTGAATGTCACTAAATCATGAGTACATCTTTAGGTACTATTGATGCATCATATGATACTGTGGAGATTTGGTACAAATATTCAAAAGCAAGAACTATAACATTCAAGATGCAAAGCGCTACTGGTGCTGATGAGGCTCGTCTGAGAGAACTTCTGGAAGACGATCAGCATACAACCATTGGAGAGCTTGTTAAGAAGTTACACGTTAGTTCCATGTCAATTAATCGCGCTATGCATCGCATACACTTCACGTACAAGTTCAATCGTTGGTTGCCGCAAGAGCTGACTCAAGCAGATATGTTCAGGCTCGCACTAATCTGCTCGAATATAAACGCAAGAATAAAATTCTAGACCTGATCTTCACTTGAGATGAAAAGTGGATTTACTTCAACAATATAGGCGAAGAAAGAGTTGGTCTGCGTCCGGTGAGCGGTTGGCAGCGTCCCAAGACGTAATTTGACTAACAAAAAAATCATGCTTTGTATCTGATGGGATTGCAATGGTATTATTCAAGAAAGAGTATCTGGAAAACGTAAAACTCTCGACAGTAAAGTGTACAGCGAAATGCTAGTCCGTGTTGACACTGCTATCAAGGAAAAACGTCGAAATGAGTTCCGGCGGAAAAAGGTAATGTTCCATAAAGAGAATGCAAGACCACATGTGTCTGCATTCACAGACTGGACTCTGTACGGACTCCAACGGGATCTTTTGCCGCAGACACCATAGCCCCGACATCGCTACTTTGGATTTCTACCTTTCTTTCACACTTGCAGCTTCATCTTGCTGGTGTTGTCTTCCATTCTACACATGACGTCCGAAATGAGGTTGACCTGTTTTAGGACTCGCGGCCACAAAGTTTCTGGGTTGAAGGCTTTGAAAATTACCAAAATGGTGGCAGAAAAATAATAGATTTGGGTGGTGATTATTACCCACTTACCTAAAGATATTGCTTTCATTTTTTTCTAACTTTATTAAGAACGTTTTTTGGAGGAAAACGTTTCGTTATTACCCGATACTAGTAACATTTGTTACAAGCAACTTGTATTATGAAAACGTACATACTCTTTCTAAATGATTTTACATTAATCAGCATCTCATTTTTACTTCCTTGTAAAAAGTAAAGGAAGTATTGTAATCACGAAAAATTTCAGGTATCATATATTTCAACAAAAATATCCATTTTGACAGTCTCGAATGAATCTAGACGATATTTGATGCGTGACATCTGTACACCACATCGGATTGTAAAATCGGTTTAAAATATATTCAGAAGGGATTTTTTTCGTGAAATCTTTATGTACTTATGTATGTATGTATCACGCATACGTCAAAAATGATTAGCCGTAGAACGTTGAAATTTTGCATATGGAACTGCTATTACATTTTCTTGTGCACCTCCTTGTCTGTTACAATCAGCCGCGCCAAAAGTGTACATACATACATATATATTGTTGCTTTCTATGCATCCGTGGTTTTGGAGTAATTGATGATAATACGTGATGAAGAATCAAGACACGGTTTATTCGTGAGAAGCACTATTACACTAGACAATTCTAAAGAAACGTTTACAATCGTCAAACACTAAGATAAACACACTGAAACACTCAGCAATAGAGCCTACAGGATATAACGGTGAAGACAGTTTCACGGCAAAGTACTAAACTGCAGTTCTCGACTCGGTCGATCGCCCTCACTCACTCAAGGCACTCTATTAAACTAGTAATCTCTCAGGACAGACAAAGTATACATAGCTTTATGCTACCTTCGAGAATATTCTCGAGAAACTGTTAAGAATACGTTCTCGAATGTTTTCGCTCCGTCTATGGCATATCACCAATTTTGTCGCCAAATATCTCCAAATGGGAGCTTTTGCGCCAAGTGTGGTAACCTGCCATTTTCGGGCAAATCTCACAGCAGCTGGGTATTTCACAACAATATATATATATATATATATATATATATATCTATTAGGTAAGCATGCGGATAAATATATATCTATATCTATATATACACCCATCCTCTTACCTGGCTCGGTGAGCTCTGTTTTTTTAATACTTATATGTAGGAAAATTGTTAAGTTTTTTGTTTTAAAGTGATTGAATTATGTTGTTTTTATGTTCCGGTTAAAGCTTTTATATCTTTACTTAATGTGCATGCAATAGTTGTCAAATTATCCATAACTTAAAAGTGGCGCTATCTATAAAGAGGTCGCCATTTGTTTACATTTGAAACTCTTAGTGGAAGCCTAACGTCACAAAAGTGAAGCCAAGGAAATTTCAGCGGGACGTCACGACTTATCTCGGCCATACCGCGTACGGAAAAGACTACGAAACATATTGTTAAATAAAATTTCACTGACTTTGAAAGCAAATATCACAGTGCGCAGGCTCAGAAGATGTGCCTTTCGACATAATTTGCATAAAATACCATTGATACTTTCATTGGTCTTCTAGGTTTTACCATGTATACATTTGTGTTATAGCTACCACTTACACATTTTCATATACCTAGATTTTATTAAATTAAAACCATAACTTTTGCGAAAAAAAAACGTCAGATGTAGTAAGACTTCTAAAGTATTTATTTTTCGAAAAATTTGATTCTTTGCGTCGCAATGGGGTAAATTCATTATTTGATATTTTACGGCAACAGGATATTTACGGATATTTTACAGCCAATCTCACATAATAAAGGCTTTTCAGAGATTGAGGGGGGGTAACTTACGCTTTGTTAATGCAATTGAATATACAACTGGTACATCTGTCAAAGATAACTGATGCCTGTGTGAAGGCTTTTCTAAGGGGAATTGGTGTTCTAACTTCATCAAAATTGTATTCTTGGAATTTTTCAGCTGTATTAAGTACAAGTAATTTATGAGCGTTTTTCTTTGTAACTTTGAAGCTATATTCAGAGAAACTGGAAGAATGTATTTTATTCAATGTATTGTCCATCTTTAGCTACGGCTTGCAGGTAGTCTCCCCAATCTTTTACGTAGCATAAATAAAATTCCTCGTCCGAGTTTTAAAAATTCCTCGTCTTTTGAGGCGATCCAAGAACCGTCCCAATTTTTGGCGTCTTCGTATGAAGTGAAGTGCTGCTCGGCCAAGTAATGAGTCATCAACCGAGACAAGTGGAAGTCTGGAAGTAATGTCCGGAACAAGTGGAAGCAATGTCTGGTGAATATTTAGTGCATCCCATTGAAGAGCCTCCGAAGTTTCCTTGACGACTTTTGCAGCATATGGGTCAGCGCTGTTAAGCTGAAGGATCATTTCGCCATGTCTTTTGGCATATTGGGGACGTTTGAGCTTCAATGCTTGGCTCGGTTGCATCCACTGTTGTTTGTAACGTTCCCCAGGATGGCTTCATAACGCTGGAGTAGCTCATAATAGATCACCCCGAGCTGATCCCACCAGCTGCACAACATTAGCTTCTTGCCATGAATATTCTGTTTGGCCGTTGAAGTTGATGTATGGCCAGGCTTACCCATGATTTTAAGCGCTTTGGGTTGTCGTAGTAAATCCAGTTTTCGTCCTACGTCACGATTCGATGCAAAAAACACCTTCCGATTTTGCCTTTGGAGCAGTTTTTCGCACGTGAAAAAACCGCGTTCGAAGTCTCTTGGCTTGAGCTCATATGGAACCTAATTTCCTTGTTTTTGCACCATATCCCATGCCCTTGAGCCGCTTTGAAATTGCTTGAGTCACTCCCAAAGTTTTGGCGAGCTCCTCTTGAGTTTGGTATGAATCTTGGTCCAATAACCTCTCCAACTCAACGTCTTCAAACTTCAATGGTCACATGTTTTTATTAATGGAGCATGTTTTTCATATGCTTCACACAGCAGTCGATGTCCATCAGTTGCACTTTCCTTCAAATTAAAGCAAAAAAGCGTTTCCCGCAAATTTTGTTTTGTTGATACAAAGGTTGATGTGGGTTGAACATAAAGAAAATTTATTGTTTACATTTCAGCGAATGAAACAGACTGATTTATAGACGGAAAATGCTGGTGCTTTAACATGAATATAGTTACAAAATTATTCCATACCATTTAATACTAGTATCGCCTTCTTATGTAAATTACGCAAAACTTATTTGCACACCCAATACATTTTGGAGGTGCTTCAAATTTATCTCTTATATTTCTTAAAACGTTTGGCTTGATTTATTTGATTATGGCAAAGTACGCGAGGGCTATCTGCTTAAGAGAAGGCATGCCTTCGTAGAGAACTTTCTAGGTAAAACTGGCTCGTAAACACGTTACACTTGCGGAAAATCACGAAAACGTCCATGCTGCCAGCCCGTTTGCCGGAATACGAAACCCGGACCGAACTACCAGTGTTCAGCGACTTTACCTCTCGGCCGCTGGTGAGCAGTTTTCTTAATACGAAATATAGAATTTAAAATATAATATTTATCGGCATATAAAACACAAAAAATTATTTGATATTTGGATACAAAATTTATTTAAGTACATAAATGAAATATATTTCGTGTAAAATTAAAACAATAATAAAACACAGAAATTATGGTTACTTTCGTAGGTAATATAATCATCATCATATTCAGTTATAGAATCAGAGACTGGTCTTTCCATTTCTTACGTACAATTGTTCTTACTTTATTTCATGCAGACATATTCAAGAGCCGATTTGAGAATGTAATCTTCAGCTTCAAGATATCTAGACAGCTTTTGAATACTTTGCGCGTAAGAGGAGCTTTCAGCGTCGCATTCAAATGCTCTATTCGGTGTCAGCCAGAACTACATTTCGAATCGTCTGAATTTCGCTATAAGGAAATGTTCAATCAAAAAGCGAAAAGGTGGATCTGAACTACCAAAAGAATGATATTCGCTTTTTTTAATGCTTTGTTAGGGAATGCTGTATATTAGTGGTCTTGCAGGCAGCATGCAGCCTCAGAAGCAATTTTACGCGGCCCACAAAGTCATTTCACTTATTTATTTATTTATTTATTTTTTGGAATATTGAAATACACTGTTGCAAAGATTTCAAGATTTTAGTTCTTTAAAGTGCGAATTTATTGACTTATATTATTTTAACTTCCATTAAAAACAAATATGAAAAAAAAATTATAAATAGAAATAATTAATTTACAATATAATATAAATCTTATTCAAAGATAAGAGATTCAGATTTTATTAAAATTTCCTTCGAATTTGTCAAAAATTAATAAGCTGAGTTACGAATTTTCGCATGAAAAATAATCGCTTTGTTTCGAATTTTCGCTCGAAAAATAATCGTTGAATAATCATTCATTTATATGCGAACAAAGTTTTTCACAGTAGAAAATTAATAAGAAAAGAGTCCGATTAACTGATGAGAACATAATGAAAACAATTTCTAATAATTTCTAAGACTACAAACTTTATCAGAATCGAAACACCATTAAGTGTCAAGCTGTTGCAAGAGATAAAAAAGTTTATTATTATTATTTACATACAAACATACGTATTTTTATTTATGCCTCGAAGACGAATTTAATAAATAGCGAAAGGTTGTATCATTTATTCTCAAGTTTTGTCTCCCTTAGTACACTTTTTTCTGGAAACTTAGGAAGTTTACCTAACTTGTTTATTAGCCCAAAAAGGCGTTAGACCCAAAGGGCTATTGGTCTCAAACTGGCATTTTGCGTCGTTTCACTTTCTGTAGTGATTAACTTTTCAAATTGTTGCCACCAAATATTATCACCATGTATTATATTTAAAGAAATTAAATAATAAAGAATCTACATGAATGTTTGGCCTTGCGAAAAAAACAACGGTACCTAGAGCCATCAAATTTTGAATAACGTAGTCCTTGAACGGAACAGGGCATTTGGAAGCCCGAATTCTGAATTTGTTTTATTATCGATTTCAAATTTTGTAAAACTTTAACGAATTTTCGATAAATAAACTCTACGATTTCAAAGCGAACAATGGCAACACCGTACGAAAAAGAACATTTTTATCTCCAGTGCTCAAAACTATGTATCGGAAATTCTAATAATATGATGTTTTGAAATATTTTGTGATATTGCTGTTGAATTGAATATAATGTGTTTGAAGTGCGAAAAACATAATATTTAATAAACAAAAGATAACACACAAAATGGTTAAAAACGCCCTTTAAGTCATAACAAAATCTGCACAAGCTTTCACTGGAATATAAGGAAGATTCCTGGGGATATGCTGGGACGTGACATTGAGCAGTCGGGAGTACGTATTTAGGTAGTTAAAAGGATATTCCGGGATATACGTAGTAACTAGTATTTCAAATCCTGATAACATCCCATTTGCTGTCGGTGGGACCTATATAGGATGTCCTAAGGATATACTGGGATGTGACATTAAGCACTCGAGAGGATGAGTTTAGGAGGAAACTGGGATATTACGGGATGTCCTAAGGATGTAGTAAGTAGGACTTTATATCCTAATAACATCCCGTACGCTGTCTATGGGACCTAGATAGGATGTTCTGATGATATAATGGGCTGTGTTTAGGAGAACCCGGGATGTCCTAGGGATGTGATAAGTAGGAGTTCAGATCCCGATAACCTCCTGTACGCTGTCGATGAGACTTATGATGTCCTGAGGATATATTGGCATGTGACATTATGCACTCGGGAGGATGCGTTTAGCATTTTCGGGGGATATTCCGGGTTGTCCTGAGGATGTGCGTTTATCCCGCGTTGTGCTGTGTGGGGAGCGTAATATAAAATCTTAAATCTTTCAGATTTCCTTTTTTTTTAGTGTAAATTAAAGCAAGTCATTTAATGATTCATTAAAATGCAGAATTATTTGAAAGAAATGTCAGTCTAAGAATTTAAAATTTAGCTGTCAATGTATCTGTATAACGTTATCAATATATTTGTATAAGAGTAATCAAGGAAAAAAAAGTCTTACATGTACAGATTTTTAGGTTTCAGATAAAAAATAAATAGGAATTTGAATTTTTTTCCTATGCGATATTATTATTATTATTGTTTATGTTTTCATAAATATTTAGTAAATGAAATTAAAAATTATTTAAAATATTTTTTATTTTGTTAATAAATGCTTCAATTTTTTTGCTAAAAATTGTGAAGTCAGCTGGATATATTATAAATCAGACGAATTTTAAATTAATAAATAAGGATTTAAACTGTTTAGGAATCCGCTTATTGCTTTATCTCGCTCAGTTTGTTATTCTGTAACAGATGGATTAAATCTGAAAAACAAATTAAAAGTCTTATGCTTTGCCGAATGGCAGCACTCTGAAAATCGGCTGTACGCGAGTGGACGTGAAAGCTAAATTAAAAGCCTTATATTTTGAACCGTAGCAATATTGTCAAAGCGCATGAATGATAAATGCTGTTCCTTGATTCTTTCCATTTTTCGATCATCTGTTTCCGAGACATCATGTCGGCGTAAATCGTATTTTGTCAGGACGTGACTTTATGCTAGCTGTCTGGCCTTTTGATGGTAAGTTTTACCTTTTCTTCCTTAATTGATTATCTCTACAAGAACTTATATTTATAAGTGTGTATTCCGAACATCAATTGATAAATGTAGCCATCAATTCGTGAATGATAGTTTTTGTATAAGGTAAATATATGACTGTTTTTAAATGGAAGCATGCCAAAACTGCCATACAAAATACTCTTAACTTATTATCTATATATTCTATCTAACATAGTTTAAAAAGAATTAACTTCAACTGTACTGGATTCTATGGTTAAACGGTAATTGTAATTCTACTGGATTCGGTGGTTGCAGTAATCAAACACTATCACAAATCGGTAGTGCACAAAATACTCAAAGGAAACGAAAGAGAGAATTTAAGATGCATATTAGTTACAGGTTGCTCAAGCATTATAAGATAGGGAATTACATGAACGAACTACACCTTACAATTTGTAAGTCAGTGCTTACTTGGCTTCATCCAGGTATATAGCTTCCAACACAGAAACAGCGTAGCCGACCGTCTGCTGTAAAAGATCCATGGGCACTTCTCCGTCGTTCACGTGACTGGACAGGTCTCGGAGCCTGCAAAGTAATGAAAAAGAGTCATGCTGGGCTATAATTACGCAATAAGCTTTATAGGGCAATTAGGTCTGATAAAAGCCTGCCTGCGAAATGAGATGTCCTACGTCTCGGTGGAAATTCCCGTTTTTCGAAAAATATAAAGCTGTATAATGAATAAAGATTTAGTGAATCATAAAATCGATAATGCAAATAACAGAGTATTTATGTTTTGAGAATCGAGACTCCTTTTTTTTTTCTAAAAATCATTTATCTGCGAATCTACTCTGCGACAATTATTTACATTTCTATGTTATTTCGATCTTCTATCGAAGTAGACGCCTTAGAGAGGTGATAACGGTGCTTATTTATGTTCGACGAAATCCTGGTTACTTTCATACATGGTTGTTTACGGGAGGTGATCGTTATAAGAGGTATCACTGTACATATTAATCAGGTACTCTGACTTAAAATTTACTGAAGCAAATTTTCCTATGTCTGTAATTTATGTCATGATAAATATAAGCATAAAACACACGATTTGCACCAACAAAAATAAAAATAAAACATTCGTACTGGTAGCCTGATTTCTTTCAAGGCGATAACAAAAATTACAAGACCTCCTGCTCTAGAAAGTAGTGACATCTCTATAATAACACCAGAATTAAACAAAAGCAGCGTCAATTTCTCTTCACCAACTTGGATTGATTCACTAGAGTCATTTCGGCCCCATAGTTCCCTTTAGCTGTGAGGGGATGTATGAAATTAATGACATTCTTCTCAAGTGCTTTAGTGATGCAAATGATAGCTTACTCGGTCAACACACTGAAGATCCCCGCATTAATTATTGGATGTTGGGAATTGTCGAGACATTAGGAAGTTTGGAGACAGACTTCCTAAAAAATGTTCCTTTCGGCGGCAATCGAACCTGAAACCCCAGCTCACCAAAGTAATGGGCAGACTACTGATTACAACAGCTTATAGGAATAATATGTTTTATTTCTGAACACACTTATGTTGCTTCAGAAACATTCCTAACCATTGACTATCCTAAGAACCCATCTTTTAGTACTGTTTCCAATACTTATGCGACATTTTACTTCTTTTCCATGTTTTTTTATTGGCTTACAGCCTTGCCTAAGATAATTTCAAAGATTTATTTCTCGTTAGTTAAAATTGTCATCATATTTAAAGAGGTAAAAATTAACGTCAATAAAGTTTCTCCCGATTCCTTTCTGTAGACTTTGCTCAGTCATAGAGGTTGTTATAAAACTCAGGATAATCTTGCATTTTTAAAATCTTGAAACTGCAATTTTTAAATTAATATTACCTTTAGAAATTCATGAAGTAACTTCCCGACATTAGCAGCCATTTAATTTTTGCCAAAAGTAATTCATTCTCCTACTTTCACTATTTTATTTCAGTTCTATAAAATATTTTGAATTTGTTTCAAAGTTCTCTTCAAAATGCCGCAATATTTATTAAATTTAGAACTGGTATTACATTTTAATATCGGTTTATATAGTAATTTGGTTTAGCGATGAAACACAAGACATGAAGAATGTGCAGTGCCCTCGCTGGAATATGAACTTCGGACCTCCCGATTACGCGTCGGGCAGCGTTCGGGCGCCACTTTTAAAGTCATTAGATTTATCGATAAAAGCCGTGAAAAATGTGCAACGCCGTCCCTGGGATTCGAACTCTGGACCTCCCGATTACGCGTCGGACGTGCTTCCAGCAATACCACGAAAGCACACGGAAATGAGGGAGAAAATACCTGGCGCTTTTGGTACTAAGAACGCCTATTCACATTGCAATACTTTATTCTAAAATTATATTAACTAACTGCATGACAATCAAAATTTAGTTTGGATCTATTACGCAATTTATAAGAAAGCTTAAAACTTTCCAATGTATATGAATAATGCTTTTAATTTTAATAAGGAAACAAGAATTAAATTTGTCTTTTTAATGACAGGTGAGTTGAACTACATTTTGGATACCTAAGCTCTCTAAGTGATTTTAAAAATGCAAGATTATCCTAAATATTTCTCATTAGTATATTTTCAAATGATAAAAGTCTTAAATCGGAAGAATGCCAAACATTAGTTACACAAACACAGTTTGATGCACAGATTCTCTAAGAAAGATACGTCTTAAATGCTTAAAAAGTAAAATTTAACTTATATTACATAAATTTATTTTAAAAAGTAAAACCACTTCTTGAAGTAACAAATAATACACAATTTTGAAGGCAATTTTGAAAGCAATTTAATCTAAGTATCAGCGTTATTTTAAAATTACGACAGAGAGAACTTCCTTAAGAACCAAGAAAGTGATTAACAGTTTTTCACAGAGCTGTACATAACGAATTATTCACCATTATACTTTTGTAAGCTTTGTGCACTGTTCCATAACACAAGCATATTTTAGGAAATTATACTAATCGCCTTATAAATCAAAGTTTATGCTGCTTTTGTAATTCTTTATACCATTATGTGTATGAGGAGAATGTATGGAATGTGGAATGGCGAATTTCCCTTCCCTTTAATCAGTATATGACCGACTAGTAGCTGCATGACCAAAGCTGTTGAACACTGCTAGCTGTCTCCTAGTTTTATTCTTGACGGTTAAACTGGCTGGTTGCATGAAGATTTCATTGTTTTCATCATGTGTAACGTATCCAAATTTACCTAAAAGGATCTCCAGGAAGGCATCTCTCTCATAAAAAGACAGCTGGGCTTAATGTGCTCTCTCTTAATCAAAATAATTCCGTACATTTATAATCATTATGCATCTTATTATTACTTTGGAGATCAAAACAGTGCTTTGATATATTACACTTGGAGAAGATGTGATAATACACATTGTCTTTTGGTTAAATAGTCACGCATCGTTTTCCTCAATATGTAATCCTTCATTTCCAATTGAAGCTATTCTCCTACAAAAGCATTTATATGTAATTAATTAATGTAAATTAAATAATAGTAATTAAATATTGAGGCTGTTTATGTTTGTAAAGAAAGGGTAAAACTTACAAATACTCGAAATGCGATCTTCCTGAGTCAATACAAACGGCGACAGTATTAAATAATGAAAGAACGGGATTTAACGCAGTATATTTTTATTATATCTCTCAGAAAGAAAGAATATTTATAGTTCTTTGAGTCTCTTCAGAGACAGAAACAGTTATCATTTAAGAGACAGCTTTTATTTGGTGAACAGAAATTAGTTTCAAGGGAACAATTCTGAAGACGGGTGATTGAATGCACACACTTGTTTCTGGGACAGAAATGACTCTATGCGCAATGAACAGTGCGAAGATACTTACAACCTGTTTGATATGGTATGGTATGGTATAGTGCAATGACTCTCAACCTGTGGGGGCGCTAGCACACTAGAGAGGGGGGGCGAGAATATCCAAGAGAAAATTTTATTTTAAAAAATTGATTAACTGACTGAAAGGAAAGCACACATACACTTAGAAAACAAAATACATTTCAACATATTTAATAATTAACTTATTAAAGTAAAACAACTTCTAAATCAAATCTTGCTTAATCAAAACATACCAGATTAAAAACAAATTTAATAATTATTAGTGACTTCCTTGGCCTGTCTTGAGGAGCAAAGTTCAGACGCACTGAGGCGATTATTGTTTTACAAATGCTTCTATACTTTGGAATCTTCCGGACACTGAACGAGCATCATATGTACATATTCCGATGCAATTTGTCCATTCTATGTTTGCCTCGTTTATAAAACAATTTAAAATAGGAAATAATCCGAGCGCTGTTCTTTGAGGTCTATTGGTTTGCAGAAAAGTAGTTCTACTACTGACATATTATCACAAAATCGAACATAGACAATGAAATGAGCATCTTTATTACTATATGTTGCTTCATCAAGCTGTTTTGAAAACAATTTTCACGCAATTTCGAGAAAAGCTAATATTGTACATCTTCAGCTGCATCACCAATTCGACGAGCAAAAGTATCATTTGAAAGTAGTATGGACTGCAACTGTTTTGAAAAATTATCTCCAAACATAGTTTCTACAATTTCAATTGCTGTTGGCAAAATAAGCTCTTCACCAACGGTGTGAGGATTTTTTACATATGGCTATATTATATGAAACTTTGTAGGATGCAATTAAAGCTTTTTTAGTCACAGAAAAAGTTTCTTTATAAATTGATTTTTGCTTTTCATATGATTTTAATTTTAATTCGAAGAATTCTCTGGTTTTTGTTGACGTACTCACTATGAAGCGTTTCCAAATGTCGTTTATTAGGTTTCATGCTGTCTGCAGCCAACATTTTTGAACAGGGACCTTTATTCTTCATTTACTTCAGTACTGGTAAACCCTAGATTTAAATATTCTTGAGAATTTTTCTTGATTTTACATTCGTCTGTGTATGCTATGATCGCGTTGACTATGCTCGCTTACGCCCGTTTAAAAAATTATCCACGAATCCGCATAAATCTGCTACCGTGAATATTAAATATAGTGAATTGCAATTAACACGAGAACATATATAACATACGATAGATTCGATAGCGATCGACTCTAATGAGAATTGAAACTTGCGTTATCGAACATTTTCCTTCTTCCTATGAGAAAACATTTGCTCTGCGCATGCTCGACAAGGGCTTCCATAAACCATAGTACTTAATTTTTCGCCTTTCTTTAGTCATGCTTCTGTTTTATTTCTTTTATTATTCCAAAAACATATTCCCAGTTCCTGAATTTAGCTCACCCCGTCTAGGTTAACTTTCATTAACGAATTTGTGTACTTTTTCATATTCTTTTAACGTTGTTCTCCCTGTTTGGCTTTCATTTCAAATACAATATTTAAATTTTCCCCGCTTCCATTCGCTTTACCGCCCGCTTGGCAAAATGCCAGATGTGGTTTTTCGCCAACGTTGGCTCGCTTTTACTCTTGTTTTGGCAGATGGGACTAAGGGTCCCAGCCCATACCAAGAGAAACACCCCCAGACCATAATTCCACCTCCCGCCGAACTTAACTGTTGGCACAATGCATTCTGGCAGGAGACGTTCTCCAGGTAGACGCCAGACCCAGACCTTGCCATCCGAACGGTAAAGGGTGAACCTTGATTCATCACTCCAAAGAACCCGTTTCTACTGATTCTACGGTCCAATTTCGATGTGCTTTCCACCACATTGTCCGAGCAGCGCGGTTGGACTTTGTGATCAAAGGCTTATCGGCAGCAACACGACCATGAAAACCAAGCAAATGTGCTTCCTTACGGATGGTATTCATTGAAACAATACTCCTGGATGGCTGTTGAAACTCATCGCGGATGAGGGCCATCGGTTGGGTGCGGTTCTTTCGAATTACTCTGGGCAGCACTCGGCGGTCTCTATCTCCCAGTTTCGTTGGTCTGCCGACTCGGGGCACATTCCGACAATCACAGCTCACCTTCCACTTCTTAATCACATAGGCCACAGTCGATTTTAGGTACTTCAGATCGCTAGATATGTCTCTTAAGGGTCGGCGACATTTGTGATACCCAATAATTATACTTTTCTCGAAATCAGAGACCTCCGAACTGCGAGGCATCGTGCATGCGACTGAAGCCGATGCTGTTTCCTACACGATATATACCGGCGGAGTCCGTGACGTACCTTAGGACCGCAGATATCGTCATTTCCATAGGTGGCCAAATACTTATTGGTAGTCAGTGTATATATATAAGCTATGAAATATTAGAAGGCCCTTTAAGTTATCCAATACAAGATTAAAATTTTCCACTACCAGAAACCAGTAGCAGTTTAAAGCTATTCAGTACCTTCAAGCTATCCAGTACCAGATTATTATATATTTAGCAGGCTCTAGACAAATCTTAAATTAGAACCCAGTTATATAAGTTGATTCTAATGTAATCTTAATTGTCTACAGTTAAAATCATGCCTTCTCCGGGAATCGAACCCGGGCCCTTTGGTATCGCAGTCGGCTCCCCTAACCACTATACCCTCTGAACGGCTTTGTGACCAACATATATATTATTATTTTAATTAATTTAATATTTATCTGTTCATTAATAATTACTCTAGGGGATTAATGAAGTTCTTATTCAGTTCTGTAATCCGAATTACTATTTTAGTCATTTTTAACAACATTTTGTTGTATTCCGCAAGACAGAAGGATTCCCTCCCTTTCTTATTTTGAATTCTCCAAAAAGGTTGGTTTTAAACAACATTTCTCAATGTCAAAAATTCTTAAATACTTTAAATTAACCTTTTCTAATATATTCCAATATAATTGCATATTAAAGACAAATTTACGAACTTCAAATCACATACGCCTTGAGTAATCAATAGTAACAATACGATTAAAAACATACGTTCTAAAAATTTTAATCATCTAATTCACATAGAAGATTGTTTAGAAGTTTTTTCTGTTGCTTCGATACAAAAAGTTTACTTCGGAGATGGGTAAAAATTTAAGTCTTATGACAACCAGGATGATCTAAGATAGATTTTGACCAGAAAGGTCTTTCACAAGATTAGCTTACGTTAAGTTACGGCAGGAACATAAGGGGAAGGATGCCTTCTTGGAGGACTTTCTAAAAGGCTCGTATTCACGTTATATAATGGAAAAACATGAACTTCAACCATGAGCCATTCCATTCGTAGCTAGGTCGAATTCCCAGTAGTCAGCCATCTTAATTATTCGACCACCGGTGGGTTCCTTTCACAAAGAGCGCACTGTGACTGTAAGCGAGAGGCGCAAACTTCGCAAATTCTTTTCTGTATTTAATTCTTTCAGTTAAAATTAATATAACTGTCTCTTGATTAAACTATAATTTATCAACTATAGGGTTGTATTTAATAGTTTACTGGACTTCATGACTTGTTGTACTCTTGTTAATATTAACGTCCGCCATTGATGTTTGTTTTGCATCGGCTACAAGGAATCATTTGTCATATTTTGTTGCTCATTTTTGAAAATCTCATACCATAAAAATACATTTTGTTTTTCCACTGCATCTTCTGCTATGGTCCTTTTAACTCTTCCAGATTTCAGCAACGCATTTTTTAATTGTCAAACAAAATCTGATATTAACACGCTGGACTAAATTTCTATCGTTCATTTTCGTGACAAAATGCCTATTACTTTTCAAATAACATCTAACGTCTGGATCTGTTAAGCTGAAATTTATAGACGTATTATGTGAGACATGTTCAGATATAAATATTCAAGTGATTTCGATACAAATATGTCACGAAAGCGAGTATATTACCATTTCTGAAATTAAATTGTCGTTATTTATAAATCAATATATCGAAATCTGCGTTTAATCGAAATGGTGGAAAAAAGAGCTGTGAGTGAATGTGACAAAAAGAATTTTTGGAACTGGGAAGAGATAATATGAGTATCATTAATTTTCATGACGTAATCTTTTGTTTTCGTCTATAGTTTCAAATGTTAATATTTTATAAGAAAAGTCATATAAACTGTAAATATTTAAACAGTTTTGAAAACTTTTTTTTGAGAGGGCGACAAAGTCTTGTAGATTATACATAAAGATCAGAAGCATGAAAGAATTTTGTTGCAATTAGAATGTTGCATAAATTCTGTTACTTACCTTTGGTATTATAAAAGGGCATTTTATTTAACTTCAGTTGAATAGGATAATCTGATTATCGCAGAGCACATTAAACACATTTTCTATATTATAAATGTGCGTTATTCATTACCGTGAGGAAACGGATCATTTAAGAAACGTATAGCATGGGCTTAATAATAATTTGTAATACATGTTTTTACTAAAAATTTGTAGTGAGCATTACTTTATATCATATGTATGTTGAATAAAATATTTCTCATATCTGTTATATCTCCAATGCGAAATTTGTAACGTTAATTTTTCTTCATATTGTAGAGTCGTTAGGTATTTTTGAAACAGGAGAGATGAAAAATGAGCAATGCCTTCGACGGGACTCGAACCGCGGACCGCTCGTTACGCGCCGAGCGTGCAGACCACCACACCACGAAGACATATTAAGAAGGCGGGAGAAATACCTTATAATATTATCATTTACATCTAAATTAAAATCCGATGGATGTTGTTGGTGAAATATTTTTGTAAAATAATGCTCTATTAGTATACATTTCATTTTTAAAATTTTATTCAAACTATAAATACATTTCTGTGTATAAACCTTAGATTAAAATATCTGTTATGGACCTCCTTGTACGGCTTATTAAATTATACACATTTTCTGCTGCACTTCATTCAAACTTATTTTCTCGAATTTCATTAGAGATATTTTTCTCGTTCAATCAATTGAGTTCTCACTTCGCGACAAGGAAAAAATACAAACATCGCTATTAAATCTATAAAATGCAGAAGAATCTAAAACACCAAATACAGTTATAAACAATTTAAAAAAAAACAATGTTTGCAATTAGAAGTTTTACGCCAAAGCAAGCAATTCGGCCAGCGGGCAGTAAGGCAAAATTTTAGCTGCACAAAATTGAAACATAACTTCCGGTCCTACTGGCCTAAAAGGCACTGAATTTGCTGCACCAACTGATTTAATTCTCTATTCTACCAAGAGTTTCAAATGTAAACAAATGGCGGACTCGTTAGGCCTAGCGCCACTTAAACTTTTAAATTGTTGATAACTCTACAACTGTTGCATGCCGATTAGCTAAAGGCATACAAATCTTAACCCGAACTAAGAAGAACATAATTCAATTCCTTTTAAAGGAAAAAAATGTAAAAATTTAATACATTGCTCACTGAGCCAGATAACAGAGTGTGAATACACATATACATATATATATATATATATATGCGGCCGTTGCAACGACAAAGCCATATACAAAATTTCAACGTTCTACGACTATTCGTTTTTGATTTATGCGAGATACATACATACATTCGTACGTACATACGTCACGAAAAAAATCTCTTCGGAATCTATTTTAAATTCACTTTACAATATATATCGGAAAAAAAGGGTCCTTTATTCTGTTCGTGCGTACAGATGTTGCGTAAAAGCAGCGTTCAAATGGATTCGAGAGTGGTCAAACTGGATATTTTCGTTGAATCCGAAATGTTTCAGGATAACAATACTTCCTTTACTTCGCACAATGAAGCAAAAACAAAAGCAGAAACGAATGCAGAATTTTTTTAATTGACTTCTTTTTATCAACTGAGTATTCACCTGTAGATATTCAGTTTTATAAAATGACAGCAGATGATGCTACTTTTATTTAAGAGGAAAAAAGAAATATTTTTATAATATTCTCTACCCTAAAATAAATATTAATTTATTTTTCACTCTTCTTCAAACTGTTCAACTGCAGTTTGAAACTTTCAGGTTGTTAAAGGTAATATTTTTACTTCCTTATACAAAGTAAAAAGGAAGTATTGTAATCGCGAAAAATTTCGGATATCATATTTCAACGAAAATATGCATTTTGAATGCAATTTGTTTTTATGTTTTTGCGATAGATGTTTTTGCGAGATATCCGAACGTAAGGACAGAATAAAGGACTTTCCCCCCCAAAAAAATTATAAAACTGATTTAAAATGGATTCTGAAGAGATTTTTCGTGGCGTTTCTACGTACGTGTGTATGTAGGTATGTATGTATGTATGTACCTCATATAACTCAAAAACGGGTAGCCTCAGAACGTTGAAATTTTGTATATAAGACTGCTACAACATTTAGATGTGTACTTCCTATTTTGGTTGTAATCGGCCATACCAAACGTATATAAATATGTATACGTTTAAATATATATATATGCACTCTGTTACTTAGCTCATTGAGCTCAGTTTTTTTTATTCTTTTTATGTTGTTAGTAAATTGTGCATTTTTTGCTTTAAAATGATTGAATTATGTTGTTCTTATCTTCCGGTTAAGGTTTTTATGCCTTTAGTAAACCTGGAAGCAAGATTTGTAGAATTATCAACAATTTAAAAGCTGTCTAAGTGTGGCTAATCGTAATCATTTTTCATATGGCAGCATTGTAAGGTTTTAGTTAAACTAACCAAGTTTATTTTAATTTAAATCTTTTCTATCTCCTCTCTGCTTCAACTTCCTGTCAGAAGAAGCGCGCGTTTTTAGCTTATGCTAATTTTGAAGTTCAGCCAAGCACTATTTAAGCCAGAGGTGGAAACCTCTCGGTGTGTGAGAGCTTTGCCTCAGATCACGGTCACGCTGCTCAACGTTCGCCTGACCAGCTAGCAGTTTAAATTTATAAGCCATAGTGCTTACTACGTGATTGCTTTGTAAAAAAAATTAAAGTGCGGTAGTATTTAGTATATCTTGCTACGCACCCTTTTAGATAGAGGCCAACTTCCGCGAATTGCTCTGCGAAGCAAAGTTTAATTTAAGTTCCATTTTAATTTATTTAAATTTATTTGATTGTTAAGTTCGACCAAAGTGTGGTCTGTTACGTTCTGTATCTCTCCCGAATTGGGAGGTTTGTATTTAATAGTGATTGAATAAAAGAGGATTTCAAATCCCTTCACGTGCAGTTATTCTCCAGCCCAGCAGTTACATCAGAACATAGCGTACCTTCCGCTCCCTGTTCCAGTTCAGGACTTAGAACGTAAGGATAAGAACCCTTTACAGAATTTACCATGTTCTCAAAGAATACACACAGAATGCTAAGTCCTGATAATGGCGCCCGCACAGAAAGAAGAGGATGGCCTCAGCAACAAGAAGACGAACCTGAGACACCTGCTGTACCTGTCCAGAATCCTGAGATAGCACCTCCTGGCATAGAAGGATTCGGCTACATCGTACAAACCATGCGAGCAGCCATGAAGCCAGCGGCAAGTTTTGACGGCAAGACAGCCGTAATCAATTTCCTGGAAAAGCTAGACTCCCACTTCATGCTATATCCAGTCCACGAATTTCAGAAAGTCGCTCTTGCTACCAGCGCTTTGAAGGGCCAAGCGCTAAGTTGGTTCAAGTGCATCGGAAAGAATCTCTTGGGGGAACCAGGAAGCCCCACATACACGTATGAAAATTTCAAGAATTCTCTAGTGAAAGCATTTCCTGTGGTGCGAGATCGAGCCAGATGGGAAGCTGAACTGTTTAGCCGATACCAAGAAAGAATAGAAGATTTGTCTAATTTTATTTTGAGGAAAATTCAAGTTTTCAAGCTTTTGTATGGAAGTCGCCCGGATCCTGAAATTATTCAAGTTATACTTCCTAGGCTACTGCCCCAAGTTCAAGATTTCATCGAACTAAGAAATCCAACAACATTAGACAGATTATTTGAGCTCGCGGTACAATTTGAAAGCCGAAGAACAGCCGACAACGAACGACGACGCCAATTTGAGCGAAGAAGTCAGTGGAGTTCGCCAAGACCGCAGCAAAAGCAAAATCAAAGTTACGGGAATAAGGCGAAGCAATGGCCGAAGAAAGATGTGTCTCCTAAAGCGAGCGGCGAACGAAGGGAATTTAATAGAAGAACAAGCAAAGATTCCGAGGGCAACCAGAAGAAAAAGAATTTAAACTAAGAGGGATTTCTTCGAGGAAGGTGAAGAAGTCCGAAGCAGCGCAAAACCCTTCCAAAATCAATTTAAACACCGTGGTCGTTAAGAATTTGAGTTTGCCGAAGATTGAAGTTCTAATCAACAACATACCGGCGACAGCCCTCTTGGATACAGGAGCCCAAAGCAGCTTCGTATCGGAAAGATTCTTTAAGAAGCACTTTCGACGTTACAGAATTTTTAGTGCAAGAGACACGGATGTCATAGCGGCCCAAGGAGAAAAATGTAGCTGTTTAGGAAAAGTACCATTGTTCGTGCGTATCAACAACGAACAGGTAAGAATCCTGTTTTATATTGTGCGTAACCTGCAGACTTGTATTATTCTAGGTGTGGACTTTTTTAGTTTGGCAGAAGCAAAAATTGATTTCAAGGGGGGAGAACTAACATTAAATATGAAGCCAATTGAAGCGAAGAATGATAAGCCCCCGCAGCTGGACTTGGAACATTTACAAGCAGAGGAAAAAGAGAAAATCCAAGGTCTGGTAAGTCACTTTGCGAATTTATTTAGTGATGTACCAGGCTTTACGCAGGTGGTGAACCACGACATTGACACGGGGGACGCTCAGCCAGTTAGGCAAAAGCCATATAGATATGATAGGACAAAAGAGGAAATAATTGAACATCATATTAAAGAGATGTTAAAGAATAAAATCATCACGCCAATTTCTAGCAGTTATGCTAGCCCCGTTGTCCTGTGTAAGAAAAATAATGATTACCCGATTACGCACCCGAAGCGGTGGCGTTTTGCTATAGATTATCGCAAGTTAAATTCAGTTACAAAATATCCTGTATATCCGTTGCCGATAATTGAAGAAATTATTCGAAATATTTCGTCTACAAAATACATGACTACATTAGATCTCACGAGTGGCTATTTTCAGATTGGGGTAAAACCCGAGGACGTACACAAAACCGCGTTCATAACGAAATCTGGTACGTACGCATTTCTTAGAATGCCGTTCGGATTATCCGGCGCGCCGGCAACGTTCCAAAGATGTATGGACATCGTCTTAAGACCAGTCCTTGGTAAAAGCACTTTCATATATTTAGACGATATTATAATTACGAGTAGTACTCTAGAACAACACTTACAAGATTTAAGAAAAGTATTTTCATTGTTAAACGAAGCTGGTTTAAAGATAAATGCGTCTAAATGTAAATTTGCCGCAAAAGAGTTACGTTATTTAGGATTTAAAATTTCCCAAAAGGGAATCGAAACGGATCAGTCAAAAATAGTAGCCATTAGAAATTATCCTGTTCCTAAAACAGCGAAGAAATTATCGTCGTTTCTCGGGATGTGTTCATATTACCGGGCTTTCATTAAAGACTTTGCAAAAATAGCTGAGCCACTGCTAAAGTTGAAAAGAAAAAAAGCTAGGTTTTCGTGGTCAGCAGAAGCCAACTTGGCGTTTCAAAAATTGAAAGACGCATTGACTCAAGCTCCCGTCTTAAAATTTCCAGAAGGGGATAAGGGATTAGAGATTTCAGCGGACGCTTCAGATTTCGCGATTGGTGCAGTGCTTTCCCAAAATGGTCAGCCCGTGGCTTTTTTCAGCCGAACATTAAATGAAACCCAAAGAAACTATTCCGCAACAGAGAGAGAAACTCTCGCAGTGTTAGCATCAGTACAGAAATTTCGTGTGTTCTTTGGAAGTTCTCCAGTAACTGTATATACCGACCACGCGGCGGTCACTAGACTCTATTCTGGAAAAAATTTATCACCCAGATTAATAAGGTGGGCTCTCAAATTACAGGAATATAACCTAATAATTAAACATACGCCGGGAAAAGAAAATGTTGTGGCAGATGCTTTAAGCAGAATTAACTTAGATGAAAATGGAAGTGTAATTAAGATAGCCATGTTAACATCCAAAGTATTAGATTCTCGTGAAACAGTAATAGCCGAACTCAAAAAAGATCCGGAGTTCAAAAATATATACAATTATTTGGCCGACCCTGAGAATTTCAATCATCCGGATATTGTGCCGATAAGAAATAGGGCCGAAAATTACGAATTAATTGACGGACTGTTATTCTATACGAAAGCTACTAATGAGAATCATGAATATAGACCGGTTATCCCAGCTAGCATGAGGTTGAATGTATTAGAAGAGTTGCATGATTGTGCCATTTCGGCTCATTTAGGTATAAGAAAAACTGTTCAGAGAGTTCGCGAGGCAGTTTTCTTTCCAGAACTGCAAAAGTTTACTAGGGCGTATGTCCAGTCGTGCCCAACATGTCAATTAAATAATTATGTTAATTTCCGCCCGGCCGGGTTCCTAAATAGTATTAAATCAGAATTCCCAAATCAAATAATAGGCATCGATTTACTTGGACCTTACCCTCGAAGTAAAGTTAATAAAAGCCGATATCTTTTAGTTATAGTGGATCATTTTAGCAAATGGTTAGAGTTAATTCCGTTAAAACGCGCGTCTGCAAAAATTGTAGTAGATTCAATTCTAAATAAGTATATTTTAAAATACGGGGCGCCCCTAAAAGTTATTTCAGACAATGGTCCTCAGTTTGTTAGTAAAATGTTTGAGGAAATGTGTGCAAAACTGGGCATACGTCATCTAAAGATGGTCCCGTATCGTCCGCAGTCAAACATAGCGGAACGGGTGAATAGAAATGTAGTGAAAATAATTCGTAGTTATGTGAAAAACTATCACTCTACCTGGGATAGCCATATAAATGAATTTGCATTTGCCCTTAGGACCGCCAAACACGATACTACACAAAAAACACCCGCTGAACTCTTCTTAGGAAGAAAGATCTTGACCCCCCTAGATAAACTGTTCTTTGTACAGGAAAGGGCAGAAGAATTTAAAATGAGTGATATACAAAAGTTAATACGGGAAGCGACGGAAAATATAGAAATGGCCCAAAGAAAACAGAAATTGTACTATGACCTAAAAAGAAGAGAGGTCAAGTACAATGTGGGAGATGAAGTGTTGAAGATTAAACACAACTTGTCAAATGCCCCAGAGGAAAAGGTGGGGAAATTTTTTCCGCGTTTTGAAGGCCCGTTCACAATTGAACAAATTACGGGGGCAGTGGTTATATTAAAAAGAAATGATGGTCAAACGCTCAAAGCGAATGTGGACCAAATAAAACCGTTCTATAATCGCAGCAAAATGGCTGTATTTAAAGATTCGTTTCAGGATCCGAGGCAATCGACTAGCCAGGAAGATATACGTCAGCAAAAACAGCAGGAACCAGCTACAACGGCATCGAAATGTCAGAAGAAGAAAGCTCCCCCCCAACAAAGAAATAAGAACCAAAAAGGTGGTTTCAAAAGAAAGTCTCACGATGCAGGTGAACAAATCTACGAACGGAATTACGAGCGCACCAAGAGAAGAAAGCAGAATGGGCAAGGGAAGCCCAATGTATCCAAAAGAACTGTGGAATCATCGGACAGGTGCCTGAGAAGCAAGAAACGTCGATTGCAGCCTGAGAATCAACTTCCCGAATACAGCAGGAACCAGGACAAGCAACGAGCAAGGGCCCAGGAGAGAAGGGCCCAGTCCACCAAACGTCCAGCGGAGCAACCTCCTCTACAAAGGAAATTGCCGAGGATACAACGACGGAATTTCAAAAGAAAAAGAGACGAGCAGGCTCCGAAAGAACAACGAAAAACGAGGAAACTGAACCAGGCCACAACTTACTCAAGTTTTAAAGATTGGGCCAAGAAAAGGATGGACGATCATAATAAGATAAGTACAATTTCGTATTCAAAAGTTTAGTTAATTTTTGAGTATACTGCAAGTTGCAGGACTGATTTTACCTCAAGCGAGGTTGACTTTTACGCCAAGTGAGCGATAAGTTCTCATATGGAAAGTAAAATGTTTTGTTAAAAGAAATTGTAATTCTTAAAGATTTAAAATTACTTAATTTTGTAAATAGATTAATTCTGTAAAAGCAATGAATTGCTGAAAAGAATATGTTAACTAAATGATTTTGTACGACGCTTTGTCTAAAGACTTGTAAAATGTCTAGAATGAAAATTCGGAAAATTGAAAAACACGATTTAGTCTGTAGACTATTAATTCAATGTAATTTGATATTTCAAGAAAGTACCTTGAGAAAGGAATAGGAAGCACTTGCTGTAAGCTTAGAAATTTAACCTATATTTCTGTAAGCTTAGAAATTTAACTTCTATTTGCATTTCAGGATTGCTGTGAAATTGTTAATGTGTTATGAAATGTAACAAATAATATTATGCTAGCAATGCACGTTAAGTGCAATATTAATGTGAATGTTGTGTGCAAACTGCGAATTTGTATGCATGAAAAGTTAAAGATTCACTATTTTAGAATGCAAGTGTTAATTAGGCTCTCCACCAAATACACTTAAAGTGTTAGACATAAAGCTAGTGAGAACCTTAGGATTAGCTGGTTATAGGGCGTTTTTTTCAGGTCTCGTATGTCAAGTTCTAACTAATGTTAGTCGATTGTAGGTGGAAGAGTTGAACACCCCCGAACACATAAAAACCCGCAATGGCGGTTTGCTTTACATCCAACACCGGTGAGAGAGCATACGGGGGAAGAATTTAATTGTGCTTGAATGATAATGTGTGTGTGCAAAATTACACAGAAAAAAAAAAAAAGGATTTGTACCACTTAGAATTATTCTGTTATTATGTCATACTAAAGTTGTTTTCCTTCCAGATTTTGCTGGAAGGAGTAAGACTGTTTGAAGAATAAGACTTGAAAAAAAAAATGTTGAAGATTGTTGTTCCAGAAAATTTCGTCTGTATTTTACACAAACATATATTGCCTTGTAAGAGTTGGCCTAAGTTTAGAACAGTGAAATTTTCGACTATTTAGAATTGCTAGTTTTCAACATGGTCCGTTTGGACCAAAGTAGTTTAACTATCGCAATTCTGGCGGGAAGTATGTAAGGTTTTAGTTAAACTAACCAAGTTTATTTTAATTTAAATCTTTTCTATCTCCTCTCTGCTTCAACTTCCTGTCAGAAGAAGCGCGCGTTTTTAGCTTATGCTAATTTTTGAAGTTCAGCCAAGCACTATTTAAGCCAGAGGTAGAAACCTCTCGGTGTGTGAGAGCTTTGCCTCAGATCACGGTCACGCTGCTCAACGTTCGCCTGACCAGCTAGCAGTTTAAATTTATAAGCCATAGTGCTTACTACGTGATTGCATTGTAAAATAAATTAAAGTGCGGTAGTATTTAGTATACCTTGCTACGCACCCTTTTAGATAGAGGCCAACTTCCGCGAATTGCTCTGCGAAGCAAAGTTTAATTTAAGTTCTATTTTAATTTATTTAAATTTATTTGATTGTTAAGTTCGACCAAAGTGTGGTCTGTTACGTTCTGTATCTCTCCCGAATTGGGAGGTTTGTATTTAATAGTGATTGAATAAAAGAGGATTTCAAATCCCTTCACGTGCAGTTATTCTCCAGCCCAGCAGTTACATCAGAACATAGCGTACCTTCCGCTCCCTGTTCCAGTTCAGGACTTAGAACGTAAGGATAAGAACCCTTTACAGAATTTACCATGTTCTCAAAGAGTATGCACAGAACACTCAGTCCTGATAGCCTTATTTGTTTACATTTGAAACTTAGGAGAATAGTGAATTTGTTGCCAACCTAGAGAAACTAAGCTTCGCAACAACAAAGATAACGCCTTCTTTTATTATTGCGAATTAAATCGTGCTTAACCCATTCTGGAATTTTTTCGAGGAAATAAGTGTTTAAGATTTACTTCGTAATTTCGAATATACATATTTTGAGTTTTTATATATTTTTGCCTTGTCGTGAAGTGAAAACTGAATTAATTGAATGAGAAATACTGAATCGTCTGTAAAAAAACTGTTTCTTTTTCTTTCTTTTTTTTTTTTGCTTAATTTCTTTTATACATTGTTTTAGATTTATCATAGTATTTAAACAGAACACGTGGCAACGATTAGATAATTTTTCAGATCATATACATAATTTTTGCGCATTCTGAGTTATAAAATAAATGAGATGTAACGCTGTTAAGTGAACCTAGCGCCAGACTTTCGCTATGGTAAACATATATAGTGAATTTTAAAGAGTGCACTTATTCTATCGTGGTTTATGCATTATCGACGAAGTAGATTAATTTCAATCCGGTAAGTTTAGATGAAACGAGAAATGCGTATAATTGAATATTCCGTAGAAGGAAGTCATGTGGTGTACACACCAGATTTTTAATTATAGACGTGCATGCTATTTTTTATATCGAAGTTATTACGTAAAATGCTGTATTGGACTTGCCTTAAACCAGGAATTGTTCTAAACTAAAATCGCGAAATGTTAACATTTATACTGTGCAAAATATACCCAAGATCGAAACTTTCTAATTGTAGTCGGAAATTTCAGGACAGTTTATCTCAAAGAAAAGTTTACTTTAAAAGTAAAAAAAAATTCTAGGTTTAAGCTATATATGTCGTTACGAACATCCTTTTATAATTAAAATAACTTTGCAAATGTATACATAAAATTATCAATTAATTGTTTCATAAACTAAATGTATCTTAATCTTTAGAGCTAATTATCTGCGAGAACGCGAGGGAGATAAACTAAAGATGTTATATTTCTCGAAGTGTCAATACTTGCAAAGAACATATTTTTGATTCTTTCCGTTAAGCGTTTTCGTTAGTTTCGAGGCATGATCACGCTTAAGGATTTTAGTTTTGCAGGTTATTATTTTACATGTTAAAAGTTTCCTTCAAAGTGTAGTATTATTGTTGTTGAAAAAAGATGTATATAAAAATTAACCTTTTTCATTTGTCAGGAAAACAAACCTACATCTGAAATGGCTCTTTTGCAATCATTCCGGATAAACATAATATTTCCACCGCAAGATGGCGGTATAAGAAAATTTAATTTTGCTCGCAGACGCAAGAATTTCCAGGCCTCTGTCTCACTTGAATCAGTAAGTTTATCAGGTATTTTCTCCCTCCTTCCAGCTTGCCTCGTATTGTAAGGGTAGCACACTCGGCGTGTATTCGAGAGGTCCAGGTTCGAATCCTGGCGAGGGAGCTGCTCATTTTTTATGTCTCCTGGTTCAAAATAACCTAATGATGCTACAGTCGCGCCCGAACTAAAAAGTGGTGGACAATAATTCGTTCCCACCAGGATTTGATGATGGTTTCCTCAAATCCCCAGTCGCCCTTTAAAAGGGGAGTATATGAGGTATTTTCTCCTTCCAGCATGCTTTCGTGGTGTAACGGTAGCACACTCGGAGCGTATTCTAGAGGTCCAGCTTCGAGTACCGGCCAAGGCATTGCTGAGTTTTCACGTCTCCTGCATCAAAACCCTAATGAGTTTACAGGTTTTCTGAACTCACCGAAAGTACATAATTAAAACTTCCGTTATAACGACATTCTCGACTTTCTTATTAGTGTTGAAAATAATTTACTTACGTGGAAATCTATTACTTATAATAAGGAATCAAAAATAAAACTGAAGATTAAAATCTCAGTCACTTCCCTAATATAATCTTAAAAGCATCATTTCTCAAAATATTCTTTTTTTTTAACAAGATAACTCTTGTTATATTTCACTATAACATAAATAAAAAAAGCACTTTTATCAGACACATCTTTTAATGAGCTGTACTCGACTGCTGAACAACTTAGTCATGAAAGCTTTTACTGTTTTAAAAGTACTACCTAATGCGTAATACGAAATACCGATGGATTCTTAGTTAATTTGCTATCCGCATAAAGGTACTTTTCCAAAGCGTTGTGTTCCTATAAAATTCGCCTTTTGCTTTAATTAAATGCGAATACTTAAGATAAATCCCTTGTTTTGCTAACATTAGATAATTTTGAAAAGATTTGGGAATTAATTAAAAGATCCATTTCGGGTCTTGACTTAAGCAGATATTTTCATTATTAAGAAGGATGCAAGAATTTTTTGTATATTCTGATTAACAAAATTAAATATTTAAATATTTTTCTTTAGAATCTGGAAGAGAAATGGAGGAATTTTCATCATTTACGCTGAAGTCAAAAACAATAAAAATAAATTAATTTTTCATTCTGGCTACTTATTCATACTGGAACTCTAGAAAAGTGTAGTAGTAAAAAAACGATTCAGCTTTTGACAAAATCTCTCTCTCTCTCTCTTTTTAATTCTAACAAAACCTGTATAATAATTCTCAGATATCTATTATGGTTACATAAACGAATTCTAAATAATTAACATTTATCCTTAAAAAGGTGTATTTACCTCAGTTGCACTCAAAATCGATAAATCTATATTTATAAAGAAAAACGTCTGTTGGTTTGTTCTCTAATAACTCAGTCACTACTATAGTTTTCGTCACCAAACGAGTTTGTTAATAGAAAATTTCTAAGTTTTACAATAAATAAGAATAGCATTACCAAACATTAAATGCATTATTCCCGATTCCAAAAATTCTTGGGAAGCCATTTCGACTATTCCCATCTTCGTACGATTATAATCAGTCGAAATATTAATTAAAAACTCTGAAAGCGCTAATTTTCGCACTCATTTTTCAGACTGGCAACAGTCTTGCACGTTGAAGATAAAAATGCTTTATTTCGAAAAGTGTTGCTACTGCTCACTTTTAACTCGTAGAGTTTGTTAATCAAAAATTTGTAAGTTTTACAAAATCTATACGTATAAAGAAGAATGTCTGTTTGCCTTTTTTGTTCGCGTTATTGATTTCTGATCCATTACGCTCAATTTTTTGCCGAATTTAATCGTCTAAAATTTAATATAGGTGAAATATCGGATGGAACTTGAGCTTTTTCGACCATTTGATTAGAAAGTCGAAAATCATTAAAAACTGCGTGCCATTGTTGCTGATATAATGAGAGAGAATTAGCTTATTTTTCTATCGAAATTTTTTATGTGGGTTCCGTATCGCATCAGACTAAAAAATGTTTGACTATGAATCGTATTTTTTGCATCGTTATTAGGGAAGGATTATAGCGGTATCATTCTCTCTGTTGTTAGATGCATTACTCTCAATCTAACTTAACTGGCATCGAGTACTTCCGCTAGTATTTATATAAAAGTTGAGCTAATCGAAGATTTTGTTCTCAATTTTTATACATTGAACCCGCTATTTCAAATTCATAAGGAATTTCTGGAGGTTTTTTCAGTATAGCGCGTACAGATGTCTGAGTAATAAACGTTGCTTCAAAGACGAATCGGAATCATATAGCTAGCAGGGTCGGAAACACCATTGCCATCTGTTAGTGTGAAGAAAGCGCCAAAAATGAAAGTGCATCAGGTAAATGGACAAAATACGGTAGTTAAATATCAAAAGGGTACATTTACGAAATGCCCCCAGATTACAGAAAGTGTTAACACTTGCGCTCCCAATCTGACACAAATGCCTGACATCATGCTGATGCATGTAGTCACGAACTTTCCTGAAGATTTTGATGTATTTCGGACGGCCGCGGAAGCAACGGAGATGCGTCTGATATAATTCTCATTATTACTCATGGGACTGTAATACACTTTGAAATGCTCCCGAAAAAGCAAAGGCAAGATAGTTTCGGCCATTTTGTATAAGCCAATTGGACCACCACGACCAGTCTGCTGCAGTTTGAACATACATTTGAGTGTAAATGAACATCACTGCTGAAACGGGCGGGGGCGGGGCCCGTGAACTGGAAGCACATTTCATTTCACAGCTACTACAGGACTTGTTTATTCAAATATTCTGGCAAGATTTCCTCCATAAGTATCCTGTAGCTTCTTCCGTCTAGACGAATAGGCATGAAGTATGAGCTATTAAACGACTTCCTACAATCCGGACTAGACTTTTACAGAAAAACGGTGTTTAACGCACAGTTCGTATAGTATGGGAGTTCTGTACCCCCGCATATGGGAGTTCTATGCATTTAAACTATTATACCACACAAAACATGCCTCGTCAGTGAACCGCACAGAAAGCAGGAAATAAGACTCGTCAAACATTCCTAAAACCACCACTGTGCAATTGCAACTGGTTATCAAGCTATAGTAGCTGAACATGCTGCTCTCAGTATGAGTATAACTGGTTCTTAATTCAGAATCCTTAGCACGGACGGGTACAATGAGAACGATCGATCCGATGGGTGAACTGTTGAGTGGAATGTATTCTGCATGATGGAACGCAATGTCTTTGATGTGACGGGTTCATGTCCATCGCTCCCTATTCATAACATGTACGTGGTAGAAACCAGCATCAAATAACCGTCTGATGCAGCCGTGGAAACATCTGATGACTGGGAATACTCTTCATTGGCTACTGTTTCTGGTATAAGCGCACAACGATTCGTGTACATTATGCAGTCCCTTATGCGAAAAGAATAATATAATAGAAAAGAATATATTTCGTATAATCGACTATTTTGCCCAGCTAGTATAGTGGTTAGTGGGGCTGATTGTCGTAGCAATAGGCCCGAGTTGGAATCCCGTAGATGGCACTCATGGTTGTAAGAAATGTTTAGTGATCAGTGCGATAAGGGGACACTCAAAATACATGGCAAGCTTAAACTTTAGAAAAGTCAAGAGTTATTGGTGGTAGGAAACAGGTGTGGGAGACTCTCGGACTACTTCTCCGGGCTATTCTCCATCAAAATCGAGTTTAAGCTTAACAGTTAGCAAGCCCTGGCGATACCTGATGTACCTTAAATAAACAGGTGCTGGCTATGGTTTACTGAGCATCTGTACATCTACGAAGGCCGCTCTGATCGGTATAGTGGTTAATGACGCTACTGCTGTACCGATGCTCCCAAGTTCGAATCTTCATAGAAGATATTAACATATGTGTATGTGCGGCATGGGGGCACTTAAAATACTGATGAGCCAAAAATCTTCTCAAGTGGTTTGTTAACAGAGAAAGAAAAGTGGGACACGTTTGGACCGTCTTCCGAGGTCTTCTCTGGAAGTGCACAGTTAGTGCGGTAGGAGCAAACCTATAAAGCCAATGCTGAAATTTTGGTGTTTATAACTGTATATATCTCTAGTAGTGGTTCGCGAATATCGGTTTCCCGCGATGACGCTTTGCACTTTCACGTCCGAATGCAATCTACTACGTGAAAATAGTGCTTCTGACAATCTACAATTAATGATTCCAATTGGTCTGTGCCTTGAACTACTCCTCCGAGAAATTTGTACACGCTGTCTTGAAACACATTATACGAAAAGAATACACGATGACTTGAAACACATTATACGAAAAGAATAAGCGATGACTTGAAACACCGTATGTAAAAAACAATGAATAAATAATACTTAAAACTAGTATAACAATCAATAAGCATTTCGTAGTTAGCGCAAAGCCTGTTTTTCGTTACCCCTCATACATCTTTTGAAGTACTGGAATCAATTTACACACAGTCGTCTCAAATTCCAATTTTTTTCTTGACCTTATTTATACTTTTATATCATAGCGATGCTAAAAATCCACCTTAGCGAAATTATGACGTCGCAAATGAAATTAAGGTTCGCTGAGTTTATTGCTTCGTAGAAGATATTCATCTTTCACTACCGCCGAATTTTTCTTTTTGCAGGGCATTTATCACAAGATGGCTAAGCTTATTTTCTCAGAAGTAAATTCAGTTGAAGTTTTTGAATTGAATGATCTCAATAGGTCTTAAAGCCAAGGTGGTTGACCGACATTATCTTCATGAACATGCTTTTCAGACAAGTTGTAAGCTAAAAAGTGCTTTTAAAAAGAGTTAAAGCTTTACTCATTATCTTAATTTCATTAGATTAGCATTTGATTTATTTATTTAACCCTTAGTCATATGGAACAGGTTTGAAGTTTTTCAGATTGCAAGTAAATTGATACGATCTACTATTTAGAAATAAATTAACTTTGTAGAGACATTAGGTTATTTCGAAGCAGGAGACACGAAAAATGTGCAATCCCTTAATCGGGACTTGAACCTGCACTTCTCGAATACGCGCCGAATGTGCTGACCATTACACCACGAAGGCATGCCAAGAAGGCGGGAGAAATATCTTATCTACTCCCCCTTTTAAAGGGCGACAGGGGATTAGGAGTCCCAGTCGCCAAATCTTGGTGGTGAAGAATTATCATCCACCATCGTTTTTAGTTCGGGCTCCACTGTAGATTTATTAGATTCTTCTGAAGCAGGAAACATGCAAAATGTGCAATGCACTCGCGGGGACTCGAACCTGGACCTGTCGAATACGCGCCGAGTGTGCTAACCGTTACACCACGAAGGCATGTTAGAAGCCAGGAGAAATATCTTATGACCTAATAACGTTCTTTACATTTTAGAAATTTAAAATTCGGGTTCTCGAATTTTCTAATTTAAGATTCTTAATTTAATCTCGGGGAATAATTTCCCGAATTTTCCAATTTAAGGCTTCTTGCAAAGAAAAAACAAATTATCCTTTGATTCTTCTCATTAGCGCATAGTACCCGAGGGATGTCTGTCAAAGCAGGAAAGTCTTTCTATGGGATATTATATCGCATTCACGTTGCACATGAGGAAAACATGATGCAGTTAGCCCGTTCAGCTGAACGTGCTAGAATCCTAACTGAACTATCATTTTTTATTCATTCGGTTGATGTGTTCTTTTAAGAGGTTTGAGAATTACATCATATAAATTAACGAAAATTTGAAACTCGGGATAAAGAACTTAGTGTTGTGATATATTTACTTCCATCAAAATTTATCTCATTAAAATACTTGTGTATGCTAAACCAAACTACTGGTTTTTATATATGAGCCAATTTAAAACTTGCTTTATGTAATTTGTTGTTACTTTTGTATTACAAATAGCTTAAAGATAGCCTAATTTAAATATTTTGGGAAATGTTTAGTCTTGAGTTTGAGAAAAATGCATACTCTGTTTCAAATGCAAATTGTGAAAATTTAAAACTCTGTTTACAGAAAAGATAGTCTATGGAACCCGGGAAATTTAATCCAATAGTTCTCATTCCATGAATAAAAGTGAGAAATATGTAGGACGTTTTATCTCCCTCAACTGAATATCTGAAAAACAAGTTATATTCTAGGAGTTTTCTGTAATTTTACTCATTTTCCTCACGTACAATTGGGATCTTTTCTTTGACAGTTTAGATATTAAAAGTTTCGCACATACAAAAATTTCGTTACATTACATATTCATTTAACATTAGAGAGAAATTTCAATTGTGCATTTCGACTTCAAACTATCCAGTGCTTTCTTTGTGAAGCTAAAATTAATTTTTATATTTACAGCATATTACTTCAAATTTTAAAGCAAAACATTCAGAGAAACGTTTTTGTGTTTTAGTTTCTTTTAATACTTTCACCTAATAAAATTGTCTAAATCATATGTAGCAATAACAAAAGATTTATATTTAATTAATATTTAATAAACATTAAATAAAACATATTAATTTAACAACTATTGTGAAATTTTTGAAAATACATAGTAAGTTCCATAAATTCGGTGAAGAAGTCGATATTTTTCTCATCAAAAACGGATGCTCATGATGAAATATGTCTTTAATGCGAGAAATGGCTTTACAAAGAGTAATAATTATAGATCTTTGATGGCTAGCTGGTTCATATGATTGCAAAAATTAGTGCCTTTTCCTCGTGATTTCATATCTCTAGTCGGCCAATGCGTCCAACCTTCTGACTTCTACGATGAGGCTAACGGAAACACCGTTGCCGTTTCAAAACAAAATACATATGGACATAAGTTTATTGAGCGCATATTCATTGGACAGTTTATCAAACGAAAAAATATTCATGTGTTGCTAAACGTAAGCCACATTTCATACATCGCTACTGAGAAAAACATTTAGCTCGAAACACCCAAATATGCTGGAGGAATAGTTTGGTGTTTGGTTCTGCATTATCTAGTTCTGCAAGTTTGTAAGTACTTAAGAACCATTCAGTTAATGCCTCCAAGTGTATCAAGGTACTGTATATAATTTCTTCATTCTGCTCCTTAGCACATTGTGTCAAATTTATTTGTAAAAGTACAGTTACATTTTTAACCCATTAGCTTCAGTTCTCTTATGTAAATAATTAGTAATGGTACATAATCTGGTTATCTGAATCTGCAGTTTAAAACATAAGTATTGCTTTAGCCAGAACCATGTAAAATATTGTATATTACCAAAGCTTATTGTAATTTAGATTTTACAGCATCTTTTTATTTTTAAATTTAATTGCTTGACTATTGATAACTTTGTGAATGTTGTGCTATACAGTTGCTGCCTGCAAAATGACGTTTTCATTAGTCAGTGTTCACTAGCAGGCAACAGCAACTTATCTCCACTCAAGATCAGACGTCATCAGAGTCTTTTTACATAAGTGTCCGGTATCCTTACCATGAATTTGCCCTATTTATTCCTGTTGTTCTTTTACCATTCCTCATTTTACATTATCACGGTACGGAGATCATAGCGGTAATATCTGGTTCGATTATTCCGCCGACAGAACCCAACAGGCTTTTATGAATACCTTGCTCACTGTACCAGCTGTTCGAAACCATACAGGTTTCTTGATATGACACTATATTTAAAATAATTAGACAGTTAATTCCTTTCTTCAGCAAAAAGAAAGTTACATGAGTTATTTTTAATGTTTATCACATTTTTCTGCTAACATTCATACAGAAGATGAAATTTACCATGCTTAAATGATTAAATTAGCATCATGCTTATGTCCACGTTTTCAGAATGTTTTGCTAGACAAGTCAAGATTATTATATTAACTTAATGGAAGCACGGAAGTATTTAGTTGCAATATAGATTAGTATATACTAGCACTTGTGCAACCAGAAACTCTAGACATAAGATATTCTTTTTGCTAGACATGGATTGACTAAGTTCTAAAAAAAAATTGCCCAAATGCTTTTTAAACAAACTTTCTTAAAACGTTCAATCTGTAATTTTTATGTTCGTTTAAAAGCGTTTACAGTTAAAGGTTCAGAAAGTTAAAATAATATATGATAAAGAGAAGTGTTAAAATTATAAGATTAAAAAGAAGTTTTTATCAGATTTGGATAGGCAGATTTTAGTTTAAAACTAGATATAATTTTAATCAAAGCAGCAACTTATTAGTAAAACATTACTCTACCTATAAGGTATAGAACACAAAATATTATATTCAAAGCCAGTTGTACGAAATAATAAAGTTAAGGAGCAGGAACAAATTTGCAACGGACTATTTTATTGTAAATTAAAGCCATGATGAGAATTCTGCACTGGATTAATGAAGAAAAGACTTAATAATTCGAGACGTCATTGCGCATTTATTTCAATGAATCGCTTGCTCACTAAGCTCAGCAAAAAATTTTTCATTCAGTTGGCAATACCTTCTATTTTGTCAGACTACTAATTTTGCGATCTGAAAATATAAATATTCGAATTTGAAAATTTGCGATTGGATTCCAGTTTATACACGCAAAGGTGATGTAAATATAGCCGTGTGGGTGAAATTTTGGAATCGATAAAAAATGCCCGCTTTTAACATGAACAAATATTTACTCATATATGCGCATGATAAGTATATACAAATTAAAAATCTGAAACTGAATTTTATTTTACAGTTAGGACATTTATTTAATATTATGATTCATTTGAAACACCTGTAATATATGAAACGAACTTTGCGGAATTACACATTTAAAGAGTAAGGACATCTGTATTTCATTTTCCCTCTTAACTAAAAATATTGCCTGCTCCTATCTTTTTTTAAAAACCAAATCTACACTATTAACTGAAATTAAAAGTGAATTCAAAAAGCTTTTTCAATTTAGAAAGCAAAGATTTGTTTCTATATATTTTTTGAAATATCTGAGTTACAGTTAAAACATTTGTATTTGCCCAGAATCTTTTATAACAAAGCAAGTATAATAAGAAATACTTTCTGAAATATTAATGCCTCGTGAGTACCTCCATGGCTAAGTACTATTTCAATTAGCAGACGGCTGCAATCATGTGTGCGACACAATATTTATATACCATGACATCAGTTGTTATAAACTTCCAGAGTCTAGCTATAGTATATACATAATACAGTACATAACAATGGATAAATATAGAGACAGTGCAAATGTTCAGGGCCGCCACATGGTATTGATGACTTAGGTATTACTAAAATTGAAACAATGGATTCTTCTACTAGACAACAATATAAATCAAAGTTTTGAGTTAAAAATATTTCAGGCTAGAATTCGAATGACGGAAAAGGTTCAAATTTTCGAATTTTTTCAAACTTCAAGGAAATCGAATTTCCCATCTCTAATTTAATGAAAATAATCCTGACATTCAGTTTCCGAAAACGACTTAATCAAGTTAGTTCTGATGAACGAGCTTCAATTGAACGTTCATCTTTCGGACACAGCATATTATCGAATTAAGCAGAAATTTGGCAGTTTGCTTTTTCCTAATTCAACACACAAAGGTAATAAATTTTATTACAAAACACGTAACTATTGTGATGAAATATTAAAATTCCAAAACCTCTGTCAGCCATTTATTTCTTTTCATAAAATGTTTAAAACGCAAAATGATATTCTAGTTATAAACCAAGTGAGGTGTACACTTATGGAAAATGAAATTCCAGCATCAAGAAGAAATCCCTTAAAGGAATGAAATTTAAGCAAAGAATTTGTTTAAGTAAAGTATTTATTTGATTATTGTTTCAAGACCACATGTTAAAATATGGGCGAGAAGATCCATTCAAATGTGAAATTGTAGTATATTAATAACCGCTGTAGTTCCCATAATGTTGAATAAAAGCAAGGAAACACACAGCTTTGTGTCATATAGGTGCCATACATAATTTTGTGGGATAATTTCCATGCTTGTTGCACTTGGTCAGTCAAATTAAGAACGGTCCCTGCTGATTGTGGAGGATAATAGATTTGTCGACCAATCAGTACGTGTTCGATGGGAGAAAGATATTGGGCAATCTCTCAGGCCAAGGCGACATGTCGACACTCTGCACGCTGGTGATAGCAGCGGTATACAGATGAGTGTTATCTTGTTGGAAAATGCCCTTAGAATATTGTTGAACAAAAGCACTATAACCGATGCAATCAGCAACCTGTATAAATGTTTTTTCAAGGTGTGTGGAGTAACAAAAAAAAAACTTCTTATATCATATGAAATTGCTCTACCCACTATAATTCCGGGAAATTCACCATAATTTCGTTTATTTAGTACAACTTCTTCTTGATGCTCAGATTTCATTTACAATCACTGTATATACATTAAAAACATATTATTTCAAATAAAAAATTAGTGCTGTGTAAAAGCAAGCAGTAAAAGTATACTTCATTAATATAACACATTTTTAATCATTAGACGTAAGAAAGAATACATAAAATAGAGTTCCATTTCGTTCGCCTCAATAGCATGAAAACACAAGATCCCAGCAGCTGACGGACGATGAGACAGACCGTATTTCTCCGTGTATAACGTGTAACACATCGTTTATCTAATTCAAAGCTGCCAATTCCATTCCGAAGAAAAACAATGGATTGAAACAATGGTGAATTATTCCTTGAAATCCGCCATTAAATCTCTTTCGTCTTGTAAGGTTTATCCTAATTTTATTAACAGTTATTTTAAGTTATCCAGCTTTCCTATCTATTCTAATTTTAGCTTACAATTTCCTACCGGAATGTAATTTCAGACACGCAGTTAATGCAATTGAGTAAGAATACTATTTAACTCAATGTTTCACCGGCTTCGAGAGAGAGAGCCTGATTCCCTGACTAGCGCGCGTTTGCCTTTTGGCTAAGTTCCCTCTTAGATACTAAGCTCGGCCATACTTTAGGCCCTTGCTTGGCTTCGCCAATTTAATTAATATTTAGGGGCCAACTACTTAGAATCCTGATAACTTCGGCTATATCTTTCAGATAGCTTTAGTTAAGCTTAGTTTATTTTAATTTCATAATTATTTAAGTTCAAGCCCAAGTGGAGGCTTTGTGTACGTTCCCAGTTAGGAACTGATTGTAATTATTCTGAGAAATAAAGGGTAGTTAACCCTTCTTACGTCTTACGTGTTTGTTCACACACTGAAGCGATTATTCGCTTCTTAGTGTTTGTGGGGTTCTAAGGTTGAACATTGAATTAAATAAGTAAAACCCCACAGTCTTCTTATATTATTTCATTATCTTGTATTATAAAATCGCACTATTTGCACTGAAATATGCGAATTCTATTTGATTATTTCTAAATTTCAATGGAAGACAGTAAGCGATACTTGTCTGAAGTCAGCTTTTTCCAAAGGTGATGCAAGAAAGGCAATTTCAGCGATATGTTCACTGAAACACTGGCTATTTTTAGAAGTAGTTACCAGAATATACTAACAAAATGCATGCTGTGTTGCTGCAATTGTTGCCGGTAAACTGAGTTCAATTTTTAATACTACAAATTTGTAAATAAAAGAAACCTAACGGTTCTGATTATGAAATGAACCAAGTACTGGTTCGCTCAGTTTCCATTTCATACTCTGATAATTAATTGTTGAATTTGTCGAGGGTTTTATGTCTTTCTAAATGCAATATTTCATTGAATGATTTCTTATTAGATAATAATTTTTCATCAAAATAGGTTTCCCACAATTAAGCTTTCCTCAACTTAATTTCCGAAAATAATTGATTAATTTCCAGGTGTGTACATGTTACAGTACTTTCAAACGGTGATTCATATAAAATTCTTCAGCTGATTTAATTTCACTGTTCAGTTTCCATATACGCAACCAACATTTAGCAATCCAGAAAATTGTTCACAAGCCATTCTTTTCTGTACTTTAAGTGCTTCTTAAAACACGCATCTAGAAGCTTGATTATATGATAGTTCAATATTTTTGAGTCCACAAAAATATGTCCACTATCGTATGAAGTGGCACTAACAATATTCATATCAACTACACTTACAAAATCTAGTAAAGGTTACAGAATATGAGACATGTTTCCTGCTATATCATGGAGCCGGGACAATGCATTGAAATGTGAAATTATCTCGCATAGTGTGATCGTTAAGACACTTTATATTAAAGGCAGATTCTCCAGTTTTCGATATTTGCAGATTCCGAAGTTCAAATATAATTCAGAAATTCATTTTACGTTCGGTTGAAGTTTTCCAGTACTGATAATGATAAATGAAATTACAAGGCTTTATCAAACCAGAAGTGAAACGTGTGGGCCCCGTCGGACATCAATTTTGTATCAAAGATGGAAAATAGTAATGTGTCTCTTAGCAACTCCGCTTATGTCGATTTCAGAAAGTTTTTGTTTCTTTGAAGATGATCATAATCATGCAAAATGTTCCTGGTTGTCGAGGCAACTGATATCGGAATAGTTAAAAATATTCTTATAATAATCCATCTGATATGATATGTATCTTATGAAAAAGCATATATAAATTTATGAAAAAACTTCTGGTGTTTTAGGTTTCCAGAAGTAGTATCCTTTAAGCTATGCAATTATATTCTCTTCAACATTAATATTAGATTAGTAGCTGCTTAATTTGTGGCCTTTGTTATAGCTGTAATCTGTACCCTAACCAATTTGATTTTAATTTACATCTTTTCTATCGCCTCATTTTGCCAAGGGCTGCTCATTCCAGAGATTATGCAAATTGGAGTGGCAGTAATTTAGCATAAATTTAGAAAAATAGCTGACAACCGTATGGGAGTTAGGATTATCGTTGGCTGCCTTCTCGTACAGCTTGTCACTTTGCGAACAGCCGCTGCTTCGCGTAAGACTAGAATTTTAAGGCCATGTTTGGATGGTAAATTACATTTTGAGTAGCTGTTAATTGTTGAGATCCGAAGTTGTAACGCCTCTTACGTATTTAGCTTTGTAAATTTCAAAGACTAATTAAAAACTATTTTGTTTCACCACCAAGCTAAGGCGATTGATAACTTTGTTTAGTAAAACTTTATTTTAAACCTCACAACTAATGAGATGAAATAAACTGGAGTTAAAGTAAATATTTATACCTGTTTTATTCGGAAAGTAGTTAAGCTAGTAGTGAAAACTCAGTTATCTTTTACGTAACACCTGAAACACATGAATTGCAATTGAAGTAGTTTAGAATTAGATTTAGTCCCTTGTAAGTGTTAAAAATGTGCACTCTTCACTTGTCTTTTCTTTTGTTTTCTGGTCTTTTTTAATTTTTGTGTGCTTGTTTTATAATTTCTGGGTTTTCTTGTTTTTTTATTATCTTTACTTGTGTTACCTCGTGTTTTTCTTGTGATTTATCGTCTTCCCTGGTGTTTTGTTTTCTGATTTTTTCTCGTGATTGTCTTATGTTTGCTTTTGCTTTTCTTGTCTTTTTTGCCGTTTCCTTGTAATTTACGTTGCAAAGTTTCTGGGTGTTTATTAGTCAGTTCTTATACAGTTTTCAAGATCATAAAGGAATGATCGGCGTGCGATACCATATTACCCATGCTCAAGTCGTTACCTTACTGAAGGAAGTACTTTATACACAAGAAATATTCTGCAATATGCTTTTCTGGATATACTGAAGCTTCTTTGAAACATCGACAATTGATGTTTTTCTTTGAATTCTAATGCGTTTGAATATAAGTTGAGACCCATTAGGATAAATTTTCAAAATGATTCCACTATCCCTATTAATGAGTCAAGAAATCCCCGTATTCTTTGGAAGTACAACTCACAAGATTTTATGCGAGAGTATTCAAAAATCTCCTGCACTGCTTCCGTACTAAGCGACACAGTACTCTGTTTTAGACTTAACACTGGAACATTTTCTCTTCTGAGAAAAACTTGAATAGAGCCTTCCAAAATTGCAAGCAGTTGTCTATGTCGCCTATACTTTGAGCCAAGTCTATGCGGAAATGGTCTTCTTAGAGCGACGATGGTCAGCACTGACGTTTACGTTTAGTCTGAAAAAAACCGGGTACTTTTACAAGTGGATATAATAAAACGTTGCATTGTTTTATTAATCACGTCATATAAAAAGAAAAACAATTTCTTAAATATGTTATTTATATCATTGTTGACAGCCCTGAAAATAACAGATTTATTTTTAAATCAAGATCATTGTACATTAAGGTAAAAACATTACGTAATATTTTGATCATCTGAAAATCCGGAATCTATTCTTGATGAAAAAACAGAAATTCCGGTTCAAATATTCCAATGCTTCCAGTATTACAAGAAGCCTTGACGAATCCTATCTTGATCCTGACATTAATGTTCTGTAAATCCTGATACAGAAGTCATACTGTCTGTACAGTGGCGACCGAAAAAAAAGAGTAATACGGATGATGTTTCTCGAGTTTGGACCAGTCAACTGATGTCTTTCTTCCCCCACTCAGCCTTAGGTGAGGTAATGTAAGGAATTAAAAGCATTTCTCCCAAATTTTAAGTCACACTTTATTGCTTTCATCTACGTTCTTGCTGCAGATTTCTATCATACTAAACTTTACATGCTATTTCATTTCAGCTCTAAACTGCCTGTTTTTCTACATTGATATAGGTTTTGAATATCATTATGAGCCACATATTTAAATTAAATCCTCTTCCCTGTTTGTGGACTATACTGAAGACTCGCCCTTCTGGCTAGGGCATTGTGAATATTTCAGCAAACCCCGTTACAAAAGTACTAATATGTCCACAAACTAAGTTTCCAAAGAAAAAGGTAGCCAAGTTTATCTCTTTCTACGATATTAAAATGCGTTTTATGCTGTATCATATGTTTCTATCTAGATTTTACAAGAAATGTTATAACAGCACTATAAATGCTTAAGACAGTGTTTCTAAAATATCAGTAATATTTTAATTAGTGATGTTTGATGAAATTTCAATTTTTGACCTAATAAAATTTCTTTTTAAAATTAAAATTTAAAGAATGTTGAAATCACTTAGCTTACTTTTCGGCAGCTTTGCCGCACGCTTCCAGAGTGTCCACTGGTGGAAGTTCATCTTCTCCTTCTCCTGAGTCGTTCGTGGGCGACTTCTGAGACGAATCTTTAGTTTTGCGAACAAGGACTGAGTAGGGAAATGAAAGAAAAACGTATTTTTAAAAAGTTGCTCTTGCATAAGATTTTAAGTCAATTTATTTAAACTCTTCGGAATAAATCGAGTATTTTAAATCAGAAATGCTTTGGATTACAAGCACAGCGTGAAGCAAAAGTAAAACAAAATATTTAATAATTTGTATTTCAGTGCATTTACAATTTATATCAACGCAACAATGCATGAAATTAAATATTTTATAAAATGTTTTGAGTAATTTTTTTAAATTTCGATTATGGTCACCAGACCACCGCGTTGTACTTAGAATCTATAATATATAGCTCTGTTGTCAAATTATCACCGTCGAACGTCAGTATCATGTTGAACTGCTACAAAACAGCATTTGTTATAACTTAGAAAAATGACAAGCAATGAATTTCGTAAAATGATCACATAATACTACTTTTGTCTTGTTAAGGATAGGCGAAAATTGTTAAAAAAGCCGTCACACATTCTTACATCCATTTCTAAACCTGAAAATTTTGTGTTTTTTTAGTCTGGGACTTTCTCCCGTCGGCGTACCATTTATCATCAGTATTTACATGAAAAAATGCTATGCAACTGCAATTGTTAATGATGTTTGTAGAAAATCCGTTCCTGCACTCCATCAATTTTAGCTCGTCTTTAGACAATAAATAAGTTACCGAGACCAGTTAGCCTTTATTATTAGGTATTTTGAATACAAGGTTGTTTCAGCGATTTTGATTTTGCATTCTTTCTACACACTGTGGAGTAATAAAAGCTTGTGGTAAAATGTCTTAAAAACTCCACAACGTTATGCATTTCTATGCCAACTGTAACATCATTCAAAGATTTTAAAAGCGTACTAAATTTTCATCATGTCAGATGTTTGGATTCAGAAATCCATCGCCATTCTAAATAAATTGTTAAGCAAATAAAAAGAAAATACAGGAATTTTAGCACATAAGCCATTAATAAATATCAGAATTTAAGCAATTATGCTTTATTTCACGAAATAATGAGTGACTGAGCTTCGGAAGAATTAACATGATGGTCCTTATGTAACCTTACGGAATTTATTAAGCCATGTTTATTCGCTTCCGTGCCCGAAATGTGTATAGTTTACGTTGTTACGATCTCAGAAATTATGCAAAAAATAGTGATACATGGCAGTAAAGAAATCGCAGAAACTTCGAATTCATAAATGGACCGAAGCATCTTCTCTAAAATCTCCATCTTTATTGCATTTTCACTACTAGTTCACCAGTGTCCGATTGAGTAAGCGTGAGAGTTTATTCTCGCATGAACATGGTCAACTGCCACATCGTTGGTTAAAACGCTATTAAAACGTTATTACTAAGGTACTATCTATGTTAATTAAGAATAATTCGTCGAGTTGAAAATATAGACCAACGGATTTGGGGCTAATTACGACTTGTGGCACAATACTCTTATATACAGAGCAGTCATTAAAAAGTTCGACCAACTGTGAACGCTGACCTCGGAAGCCTAGAAAGAGAGAAATTAGTTGAAACTTTTATAGAGTAAGTTAGGGTGACAGGCACGCGCGAACAGGAACAAAATACATACATCACGCTTACAGTTAATGTAGTTGTACGTAGAAAATTTGCAGCAAAAACATCAGGATTTAACGATGATAGCTATTTCGTGTGATATCAAACTTCAGAGAAAGTTGGAATAGTGTTCGAAAATTTACAATAACATATGCATTCAAACATATACATCGGTTTTTGAGCAATGAGACGCTGGTGCTCAGAAAATGTTAGCTGAGCTGAAGGCAAAAAGAAAAGTTGTTCAGTTACAGACACACGTTAGAAATGATCGATATGTCCTTAGATTTTACTGAGGACATACTTCATACAGCCAAGACGGGGAAAACGCTCACTTATATGCAAAAATGGAAAAACGTACCACAAAGACTATTCAGTAGAAGAAAAAAAGAATATCGAGAACATCTTTAATTAAAGTTTCCCGTTTCAACCCCAAAATCAAATTCAGCAGAAAAAATAACATATTTATACCATAGGGGTCGTGTTAAAAATAAATCTGAATATTTTTTATCACAATAAAACTAGGTTTCGTGTTTAACAACGTCCAATTCTATAAAAAAAGTGTTTGCAAAGTCAGATTTCCCACTAAAACTGTTGAATAATGTAATTTTGCCGTACGTTCGCTATGTGTGTTTTGCATCTAAAGTAACAGTAATGAGATAGAATGTATCTCAGTGCTGGGTTTTGCAGCAAACTAATGGTTTCTGCCTGAATAATATATGTTTTTCTACATTATTAATTCATGTTATTTATGTCTTTTGAGATGAGACGTTTCAAATGCTACAGAAGAATATTATTGCATACATAAACGAGGCTATACGCATGTTTCAGAATTCAAATTAGACTTGGACCGATATCCAGGAACAAATGATATCTACAAATGATTTACGAAAGTCCTAATCAACAAAATTATGTTAAAAAAACACCAGTTTTTGCTTACAGATTAAAAGGTTAAGATTACAAGTCACGAACCAAATATTTGATTGGTTGACTGCAACTAATTCTTCTATCTCTAGTCTACAAATATAATGCTAAATTTTAAACTAACTATTCAATCAGCGAACAGCAATATATAATCTGTCGATTCCTTACTGTACCTGCGAAAAAAAAGAAAACTGATCATAAAGGGGAAATTAAAACATTCTTCTTGGTAATATCTAACAAAATTAAGAAATCTCCAAAACTAAATTAAAATTGAAAAGGATTTTAACGGAGTGAAAAAACAGCATCTTTTGATGCTAACAAATAAAACAAAATCATTGCTATTAAATAAATTAAAAACTTAATTTACTAAAAAGAATTTCAATTTTGAAAACCCTGATATTTGTTTCCGCATTTCTTTTCTGAATGTAAAATGGTATAAATAGAAAATATCAAATATAAAAAATTGAAAAGTACATAAGTATTGAAATGAAGATGATAGTTATATATATAATATCACAGTTATACATATATGTGTGTGTATATCAATAAACAATTATAAAGCAATATAATTATAAAGCAATTGTGTATGCATGGAATGAGAGCCGGCGGCTTCTTTCATGTATATAAATGACTGTAAATGTGCGTTGAAATCTGTTTATCGTCCTCTGTGTGCTATGAACGTTTAATAAGTAGTCAATATGTCTCGTCAAGAATGAATGGTGCCATACTAACAACTAACGAAATTCGAACGAGACCGCACCGTCGGTATGCAAGAGGGTTAACTTTCATATTGAGCAATCGCAGCCCGCACGCAGCGTAATGCCACAGCAGTGATACGTGTTTGGAAGAAATGGACAGAGGAGAATCAAACAAGGCTAAATCCTGGCAGTGGGGCACGCAGTAGGACAACGGCATGGGGCGACAAACACCTCATCCGCATAGCTGTTACGGATCGTACAGCTCCTTTCGCGTGTTAGCACAACGTTGGAGCACGGCTACAGGTGTTGGGTTGTCTAGTTGCACGGTTCTTCGCCGTCTGCTGCAGCATGAACTGCGTGCAAGGGTTTCTTTACGGAAAACACTCTGTCGCTGAATCACATACGCCTCCGACTTCAGTGGGCACGCTAACACACTGCGTGTGTGACAACAAGATGTTTTCTCCGATGAATCTCTAGGATACAAATGATGGAAGAGTGCGCATCAGACGTTACAGAGGGGAATGTCTGATCCCATAGCGTTATTCAGCGTCATACCGCACAAACGCCTGGCATCATGGTCTGGAGATCTATTCTGTATAATTACCGATCCCATCTGGTGCAGATTGCGGCCAATCTCAACAGTGATCGCTAGATATGGGAAGTTGTGGCGCAAGGGGTCCTCTCCATTCT
>KK121777.1:104835-116283 GCA_000611955.2 Stegodyphus mimosarum
GTCCGAGCACATCTTTCTCAGGATGCACATGCCTTCTTTAGGACAGAAAGGTTTCATTTCTTCTATGGGCTGCTTATTCCCCGGATATGTCACTCATTGAGCATGTCTAGGATTTCATCGGTTGGTGCCACGCTCGTAAGCTGGTGGGATACACACTAAGACTGAATTCTGGCGTCAAGACATATGGAATGTTGTTCCCCAGGATTGCGATGGCGACATGATAGCTGAGTCATAGCATATCGCCTGAGTCGACCGGGGGGTATGCCTCCTCAGATCGCTTCTATAGGTTGGGGCATTTATAACCGTGTAAGGGGTTTTAGTAGCCAGGTCTGAGAGTCCCTTCTCCCTAGTGTACTAGTATCTTATACATATATGAAATCTGATGAATACTGTGTTATCAGTTTTCCCAGCAATGCTCATTACAGAACGCAAAAATGCATTTCTAACTTGAGAATTCTGTGTCAGAAATATACACTACAACATATAATAAATATTTTCAATTTAATTACTTCTTAAAGCAATATTCATTACAAATTAGTATAAATAGTTTTATGTTAATTAATTCTCCAAACAGTGTTATCCGTAAAATATATTGTTAAGCATTTTCAACTTAATTCTTTAAATAATGCATATTACAAAGGATAATAAGCATTTCCAAATTCATTAATTCTCTCAGCACTGTTCTCCACCGCGAATCACTGTAATGTACATATTATAAGTATTCTTAACTTAATTAATAATAAGCAGCGGTGGTTGCACCCCAATATATAATAAGTATTTTGATCACGAACCATTTAATAGTCTACGGGTCAATCAATGGACTAATAGTTCAATGATACGATCCGTATCGTAAAATCGAAATATGAACGAAAAAGGGAGCATATGCAAAGACTAAATTTGAAAATGAGAGCTCGTCTACTTTGCTGGAAGTCATGATTCCTTTTTACTTCCTTGCACGAAGTAGAGGAAGTATTGTAATCTCGAAAATTTTCGGTTATCATATTCCAACGAAAATATCCATTTTGACCACTAACGAATGCAATTTAACGATGTTTTTGGGCGACATCTGTACGTAAGGACAATAAAAGACTCCTTTTTCCCAAAACGGTTTGCAAAGAGGACTTAAAATGGATTCAAAAGAGATTTTTTCGTGATGTCTGCACGTATACGTACATACGTATGTATGCATCTCGCATAACTCAAAAAGGAGTAACCTCAGAATGTTGAAATTTTGTATATAGGACTGCTATAATATGCAACTCACGTATATATACCCACTTTTTTACTCGGATCCGTGAGCTCAATTCTTCACTTCCTTGTACGAAGTAGAGGGAATATTGTAATCACGAAAAATTCGGAGTATCATATTTCAACCAAAATATCCATTTTTACCGCTATCAAACGCAATTTAACGATGTTTTGAGATATCTGTACGTAAGGACAGAATAAAGGACTCTTTGTCCCCAAATGAATTATAAAACTTATTTAAGATGGATTCAGAAAAGGTTTTTTTGCGGAGTCTATACGTACGTATGTAAGTATGTATCTCGCATAACTCAAAGACGAGTAGTCTCGCAACGTTGAAAATTTGTATGTAGGACTGCTATAAAATATAGTTGTGCACCTCTTGTTTTGGTTGCAATCACCTGCACCAAAAGCATAAATATATATACCCACTCTGTTACTCGGCTCAGTGAGCTCACCTTTTTTATTCTTATATGTTAGTAAGTTGCGAATTTTTTACTTTAAAAATGACTGAATTATGTTGTTCTTATCTTCCTGCTAAGGTTCTCATGCCTTCAGTTAATCTGCATGCAATATTTGTAGAATTACCAACAATTCAAAAGTTGTTTAATTGCGGCTAAGCCTATTTCTTTTTTACTATAGCAGCCATATTTGTTTGCATTTGAAACTTAGCAGAATAGTGGATTAGTTCTTTCGGCACCTTCAGTGTCTTTTGGCCGAGTGAGACCAAGTGGAAACTTTCATTTTTGTGCACTGAAAAATCTGCCTTCTTTCCCGTTGGTCGAATTGCTTGTTTTTAAGCATAAACTGTAATTTTAATTGTAAAAACTGTTTCATTAATCGTTTTAACTGTACTTGGTGTTTTATGGTTTTCTATACTTTTCATTTTTTACAATAAATAGTTTGAGTTTTTATGTATTTCCTTGCCGAAGTGAGAAGCGAATTAATTGAATGAGAAATGTATCTGTTATGAAATTCGAGGAAATAAATGTTTAGCAACAAATTTTCGCCAGTCTGCCTAGGGCAAAGGAGAATGTTTACGAGAAGCGCATGCGCATTAGCCAGGCGGCGCTGAATCGTCTGTGAAAAAGTGTTTCTCTTTTATTTGTTTAATTTCTTTTATACATAATTTTAGATGTATTATAGTATTTAAATATAACATGTGGTAATGATTAGATAATTCTTCAGATGTTATAATCTGTGTGCATTTTGAGTTATAAAATGAATGAGATGTAACGCTGTTAAGTGAACCTAAAGCCACAGTGTCACTATGGTAAATATAGTGAATTTTAACGAGTGCATTTATTCTATTGTAGTTTATGCGTTATCGACGAAGTAGATTTAATTCAATTCAATAAGTTTAAATGAAAGGCAGGAGAAATGCGTATAATTTAACATTCCGTACATGGAAATCATGTGGTGTACACATCGGCTTTTTATGTTAATAACCTTAACATGAAAAAAAGAAAGAAAGAAAAAAGTAAGAAATGAATTTCCTGATTTCAACCAAATTGGAAGAAAAAGCGCGTTTACCACAATTTCTCTGTACAGAACCGATATAACACTCTCACACATATAGATCTCTTTATATAATTTTTATAGCACTCAGTGTGAATTTATTCAACTTTTTAAAAGACTAATCAAAGATTTAGCTTCAACTTTTCTGAGTACTAAAAGCGGGTATTTAAAAATGTCATGAATATGAATTTGCATGGTAGTGATACCTTGGTGATATCTTTTCGTACCTTTCAGCAGTTGATTCCAATAGCTCCTTCCCAATAATTAAAAATTCTTGTGTATTTAAATACAAATAATCTTTTTTGTCGTAATTTCAAATGTTTTATCCAAAATATAATTCCCCAAAAGTAACTCTGAGATGAAATCATATCTTTATTGCCCTTTTTTTTTCATTGTTCATGCGCCGTTTCATATTTTTAAGTCTTTACCGAAAAGTAACGAATAAACAGTACCGAAAAGCTAAAAGGCTTCAGTTCCATTCCTAGCATAAATATTTTCAAGTGCAGGAGCCAATTCTATTCTTTTCAGGCGCTTAAAGTGGAATCGCACGAGTCTCGTACCACGGGACTCTTTATTGAATCGATTCTTTAAAAGCAAACTTTTCATTTTCATCCGTCTGGAGGAACAAAGTAAACCTGGCGTAAAAGCAATCGTGGAGAAAATCCACCCTGGAGAAATGAAAACGCACGAAACGTTACAACTTTCGAAGAGTGGCGAAAAGAGAAAGAAACAACTTACTTTCATTCAAGCACGCAAGGTTAAAGAAACAAACGAAACGAAACGAAACGAGGTGAAAAGTTGTCTATTTGTTCATCATCGAGAGATGAATCTTGTCCAAGCACGAAAATGGAGGGGTCGAATAGTAAGTACAAGGCGTGTAAAAATGCTAGAAGGTCGATGAATTTGATGAATCCATAATGGGTTTCAGAGTTAAAATACCTCTTGAATGATATGCCACACATACATAATTCGAACAGAAGAAAGGAATCAAACAAGGTTGAATTTTTAAACCACGACCAGAGATTACCTAAATACAAAAATCTAAAAGGGGGGGCGAGACCTGTTCTGAAATCAGTTGAAAAGGGAAAGCTTTGAATGGAAACAAAATTAAAAAAATATATTTTTTAATATTATGAAGCAAAGGACTGAGCAAAGACTAAAAACGGTTACATTCAACTTTGAAATCACCTGATAAAATGCTTATTCTGAAACGGAGCATAACATCGTCTTCGAAGGCTTAAAAAACTTTTTTTTAATGGCCGGGCTCTTTATGATTCTAAAAAACATCGTTTAGTGTCTGATATTACTTACGCAATCAGACTTCCCTTTTCTTAATCAAGACATATCATTTTTATCATAAAACTGTATTGTGAGAGTATTACAGCCTTCATCGGCAATGTATCAAATTTATCTTTTGACAGCTACTCAAAATAAATGAATCTCAAATATAAGATAAGTAAGACAATGAAAATTAAAAAAAGGGGGATGCAAGAGACATTATTACTCAAATGGAAAAGGAGGACGAGTTCTCCATTGGATACTTTGCAATAAATTTTGGATCTCGTGATATCTTTCGGCAGAAACATAAAACGCTTAAATCCCTTTACAGTCTCACTACATCGGATGCCCACCAGCGGCTGAGCGGTAAAGTTGCTAAACACTGGTAGTTCGACCAGTGGTTCGAGTCACGCCAACGTTCTGGCTGCATGCACGTTTTCGTGGTTTTCTGCGTGTTTAACGTCTATACGAGCCAGTTTCCCTTAGAAAGTCCTCGACGAAGGCATACCCCCTTAAGTAAATAGTTTTCAAGTGCTTTGCCGTAATCAAATAAATCAAACCGCTACATCGAGGAGGGAGTTTAATAAGTAAATCTTCCCCTACAATGCTGAAAATCTTTTAGAGAATAACAAGATCTATAATACGCGAAACATACGCTCTGAACACTGTAGACTTCATCTTAGCTTAGACATGTGCAATTCAAAATATAGAATTTCAAAAACATGTCTTTTAATGCAAGGGGTCACTCATACTGAAGATTCTCTTTCAAAATACTCTAATACTATGATAAAGCAGATTACGCTACTAATCTACTACTAAGCATTGACTACGTAAACTCCAGTTTCCTCACAGAAAAGACATAGCGTCGTTATCGCCTGAGCTTGGAGCAATCTGTTCAGTCCAACTGATAAAGTTTCTTTCCCAATGACGGACACTAGCCATTATAGGCGTTGGCCACTATTCTGGTCGGAAGCGGTGGTAATCTTAGTATAGAAGCACATAAAAGGTAAGTCACCGCTGCCTCCTGTAAAGAAACAGACAATTTACATCCATGCCTTCTCCAGGATTCAAACCCGAGACCGTCGGTACCGCAGTCAGAGTCACTAACCACTTTTCCGTCTGCGCAGCCCAGTTGCTAAAAATATTCATCTCCAAACACACAGGGTTCGCAGCCCCATGTCAGCCGAGGGAAACTAAATACTCCGTTTCCAACTCTGATCAATAGATGGCGCCACTACAGTAACTATTATGAAAACCTACATACTGAAACCCATTTTAAAGCGGATGTTCGCTTTCCGTTTATATTATTCTGCAGAAGTGAGTAAATATGCCTTCAACTGCTGTTCAATTTACGATTCCTTTAAAGCTGCATTGCACTTTTAAGTGTTAATAAAACTGTTCAGAACGAGACACTTTATCACATGCAGGCATTTTAAGACGAATAACGAATATCCTATTTCATGATACGCAAACTATTTCATTGATTATAACTATCCCAGAAACTTCTTTAAACATAAATGCTGGAAATCTTCGAAGAAATATCTGTTCCCGCCTGAGATGAGAATGGAATATAGAGGAAAGTGCGGAAAGCATAATGAAATTATGTGTAAAAGACCCAGTCCAGTTCAGAGGAGTATTTTCAATTCAATTTAAACCAATTTCTGCGCTGGCTGTTCAAACCTTGACCGTCTAAACCTACTTATCCAAGAGAAAACTGAATTATGGCAGAAGTTCATACTACAAGATGGAATTTTGACAGCATATGTCAGAATTTCCCGTTGACAATTTCTCGAGAAATAAATAAAAAGGGAGTTTGTTCCGCGGCGATTAGATCTGAGATAAAAGGCGAGTTCTGGCCGTCCAAGAGGGTGGAGAGGTTGCTAATCCAATAGGGTTAGAAATGCCCTAGAGGAAGTACTTCGAAAGCAAGGATTTTAGAGGCTGGGAGATTTTCTGGAAAAAAATAAGGGACAGCTGGCTATCGCATTTTCTCAGCGAAGATTTTATAGTAAGGGAAGAAGAAATGATAGCATTATTTTGGTTTTTATTACTTGACTCCGAATAAATGATCGATGCGACTTGAGTACAGAATTTTTTCATGCGATTACTTTAATCAACAACAACGAAATTGCTCATAAAAGAAATCTGGTTTATAATAATAGTTAGCGATGAACATGAATGTGACAGTAAACAACCGTTGATTAGTGTAAGGTTCGAAGCATGCATTTAATGAAAGATGAAATGCGAAAAGTATGTTCATTAATGCTAATGAAGTACGGCTATGGAGCTACATTAACGCAGGCGCAAATCTGCATAAAGCAGTTTTTTGGTGGGGAAACTTCATGCAGCTTTTATTAATAATTATTTGAATTATATCCACTAGACTAGCTCTCCATGTAACACAAAACATAGTAAAACGAGGATAAGAATTTTGCTCATAAACATTCCCTTTTCTGAAAGATCTGATTACTTTAAATTCGGACATAAAACTTGTAAATTTTGCACATAGTCTAAACAAGTGCTCACTTGTTTAGATTTCCTGTTCAAGAGGTTTAAAATAAAGCTACTAAGAATACATATATTTATGAATTTCAGTGCCTGAAGAATTTTAAAATATCGGTAAACACTTAAAATATGCATTTTTATGCATGGTTCCAAAAGCAAGAGTAAGTTGTTAATACCCTAAACTACAATGCCGAGTGGTGGTTACAACTACAACTAAACATGTACATAATTAACTTCTTTGAAACCAAAAACCTTGCTTTTATGCCTTCTCTGCTAACACTGTAAATCCACTGAAACACAATTTTCATGTTATTGACAAATGAATCACCCTGTATATATGGTATATTAAAACAGTTATGTGAAAGTTTTCAAAGTAATGCAAGAAATATAAAGCTGTCAGTTATGCAGGAAAGAATAAACGATCATCAATATTCTTAGTGTTAGTTAAATACCATTTTTCGTCTTAGCTGATTTACATTTTTTTCTGAAGTGAAGTCAAATGCCATTTATTGCAATCGATTTCTCCATAGAGATGGGCACGGAACATACACATTTTTCTATTTGACAATCGAAACTGTAACTGGAAGAAATTTTAGAAATAAACATTTTATATAGTCATAAAATACGTAGATCCATCGAAGAACTTGGTAGTTCAATTGCGTTTTATCTAAAGAATACCTAGCTCTTGAAACTATGTCACACTGTACGTTTTTAATGGAAACAGGCACGCAAGTTCACCCTGTATTATTATACTTCGCTTCAAAGAAGGACAAGTAATAAAAACACAATAAGAAAATCTTTCCAGAACTTTCTTTCATTATTGTGTTAAAACAGACTACAGATTTAGCATACGTAATTCAAAGCTCTTTTCTTAAAACTCCTGTGCAGATAGTAAATTTCGTAGGTTATGACAATTTGTTAAGATATTATATATATATAATGCATATATATGAATTTTTTGAACATATATATATATAAAGAGAGAGAGAGAGAGAAAATGAACCGTATTTAACTAAGTATATAAATACTATTAATTATGTGCATTAGTTGATACACAGTCTACATATTTTATCTCGTTCTGTTAGGCATATATATATACACTGGTGTGCAAAAATTAAGGAAGAAGTCGAAAAATTAGCATATCAGCTGAACGAAGAGGCAGAGCGGACAGAAAGACCAATCAGGAGATTAAGTAAGGTGATGTACGGTAGCACATGCTCAGATATGCAGGTAGACGTAATGGGGGAGTGTGTGAGTAGTATAAAGCATGTTGTCGGTGTAAGATGAGTATTTCTGGCAAAAAGATTGCACGCCGTATAACAGTTAAAATCACACCGAGTTGCTGCCTCAGCGAGAAATGGCGAATAATCAATCTGTTAGACGACATCTGGATGCTTTTACCCGAGCTTGATTCATTGGGAAGTGGGAGGAAGGCCGCAGTGTGACAAGTGTGGCTGCAGAATTCGGAATTGCTCACAGCATCGTTTTCCGACTTTGAAGACAATTTCAAACTACAGGAACAGCTATCCGGGGGTTTAGTAGTGGTCGTCCACGAGGAACCACACCCGCAGATGACCGGTATATTGCCTTACAGGCCAGAAGAAACAGGCGGCAGACAGCGGGAGAAATCGCTAGACACACGACACAGGCGACTGGACGACTGATATCGCGTTTTACCGTGGCCAGAAGACTGCACGGTGGTGGTCTGTTTGCACGACGCCCTGTACGGTGTGTACCTCTAACGCCTGCCCATCGGAGAAGGCGTTCTCTGTGGTGCCGGGAACACCGGAATTGGAGAGACAATGAATGGGGACGAGTACTCTTTACAGATGAGAGCAGATTTAGTCTGAGTTGCGATTCTAGACACATACACATCTGGACAGAGCGGGGAACACGCAATAACCCCTTCAACATCATCAAAAGGGACTGTTTTGGAGGTCGCGGAGTTCTCGTTCGAGCAGACATAATGCTTGGTAGCCGGACCGACCTTCATATCTCCCAAGGAGGTTCGTCACCTGGGACTGCTATTGTAACGAGGTTCTTCTTCCTTACATGCGTCTTTTCACAAGGGCTATGGGTCCTCAGTTCCTCTTCATGGACGACAACGCTCCACCTCATCGCACAGTTACTGTCGAAGAGCTGTTGGAGAGTGAAGATATTGAACACATGGATTGGTCGGCAAGGTCTCTGGATCTAAATCCCGTCAAGCATGTACGGAACTTACTAGGGAGACCCGTGGCAGCACGTAACTTATCGCCAGTAACGATTCCGAAACTGCGATTGGTGCTACAAGAGGAACGAGCAGCAGTGTCTCAACAGCTCAATAACAACCACATATCCAGCATGCACAAACGATGTGAAACCTGCCTAGCAGTCTGGGGAGATCATATCCCCTATTAAAGACCGGATGTGTCTTGCTGGACACCCATCACAGGGATGTTTCGGTCTTCAGTCGCATTGCGCTCCACGCTACTTTTTCAATAAAGCTTCTTTTTATCCCTGTGATTTCTCTTTTAGTAAGTGTTGCTTACATTACTCATGTCCTTACGTATTGGGGATCTTACGGTATTAAATGTGTTGATTTGGAAAGCTTTTGTACAAAGTTATATTGAAAAAACCGTCTCGTCCTTAATTTTTACACACCAGTGTATTTTGAATTTTTAAGTCGCCTACAAAATTTTGCTTCGAATATATATCTATTTACCTATATATATGTAATAAGATATTGACAAATATAAATTGGTAAGAAGAGAGAATTTAGTTGAAAGTTTTATTAAATTTTCCGGCTGGAACGGCGGCGACTGTGTTCGAAGATAGCGTAAATCTGTTGCGTAAATAAAATGACTGAAATTCTTTGAGGAACCACAAATCACTAGTTAATCACACATATCTTTATTACTTGACGATTTTTATAAACATATCTTACTAGATAACATACTTTATTACATGACACATCACATAGGTAAGTCGTGCAATTAGTATGTCGAATTAACATTTTTTCACTTCAAAACTTCCGTTAGTCTAACGTTACAGATTTTAAGAACTAAGTTTCTTTTTATTTTAATGTTATGTTTTTTAATCAAATTTTCATTTATTTTTATTTTTTTATATGTTATTTTGCTTCTGTTTGCATAATTTGGTTTTTGAACTTGGCTCAAAATAGAAAATAATTTTTATTATTTAGTTTTTTTTTTCCTTGCTTGTTTATGATTTTGACGTTGTAATTTTGCAAAATAATTTTTTTACTCTGGTCTTTATGGTTTCAAATTTGGCGTTTTTATTTTTTTATATGTCGGATTCCTTGTATTCACATGTTTTGTTTTTTGAACTCTGTCTGTTCAAAATAATAAAAATTTTAAGATTGTTTATGATTGATGACAATGATTACTTTGATCAAATTTCTGAGAAAAGAAAAATTTCTTTTCTTAAGAAATATTATTTATCTTTTATTTTCTTAAGAAATATTACTTTTCTTAAAAAATATTATTATTTCTTAATTATTTTTTATTATATTATTTATTATTATCTTTTCTTTTCTTTTTCTTTTCTTCTTCTTCTGAAATTTCTTTTCTTAAGCATTAAAATTTAAATTGTGTCTTTTTGGTTCAGAAACAGAGTAATGTATTTACTTCTGTCATTGTTTCGAGTCCCTTATAGCGATAGAGCCAACGATGTAAATTTCTCTTTTCTTTTCACTTTTGGTTTTGGGGAGATTATGATGAGTGAGTGGTACACAGACTAAAAACAGAAAAGTTTGCGTTTGTCTATAACTAAATAACTAAAAAAATCAAATACCACTTTAGAAAACATTTCTGATATTCACAGATTAAATGAGGAACACCGAAGGGCCCGGGTTTGGATCACGGGGAAGGCATGGATGTTTGTAACTGTGTAGTGCTCGTGCGGCATGAGGGCACTCTAAATATGCGGCGAACCGAAGGTCCTCTCGCGAGGTTGGTGGCAAGGGAAGAGGGTGGGAGACCTCGCACCTGTCCTTCCAGGATGATCTCCATCAAAATTGGAAACAGAACTGAGCAAAGTCGTACGGTCACCCGTATGGTGCTCAAGGCTCTTGCCAAAGGGAGGCACAAACTTGCACCTATTTGGACGGTAAATTTCGGGGCTTGTTCTGATATTGCTGTCTGCCAGTCAATTGAGATAAGTCACAACAACAACAAAAACAAATGATGAACACTTCTATGCAGACCGTCATAAAAATTATTGATATATGCAAATTTTCGCAAAAGAGGAATTTTATTGAAAGAATTTCATCATTCGTTCTGTATAAAACAGTGATACACTTCAGCATTGTCACATACCAACTCGTGATATTATTTGCATGAATTAAAAATGAAAACTATATCTAGTATAATGAATATTTATGACAATTAATATATATTACGACACTGATGTAATAAAATGGCATGTGAATATTATTAATGTGCTTTAAACATTTGAAAATTTATAAATTACTTGTCTGAAAATGTTTTCGATATACCACATGTAATAAACTTATTAATTAAGGCATACTGCACAACAGTAAATGAAAAAAGAATATGTAACATTTGTTACTTAAATTAACCAATTGTTTATAATTTCAGCCTTTAGTATAACTTCTTTCCGCTTCCACACCAGTAATAAAAATGAGTTAGAGAGCATGTAAGCTGAAGTTTTTGGATTGTAAGACACAGCATATTTCTGCCTCTCTGGTGCACGTTACGTAGTTCCTATCAGCTCTGATAAGTTTGTAATTATGTATGTAATAGTGGTTAGCGACGCTGACTGCCGTACCGAAGGGCCCGGACTCGAAGGAACGGATGTTTGCAAATTATAGTGTGTGCAAATGTCTGTGCGGCATGGGGAGACTCAAAATATGCTGCGAGCCGAAAGTTCTCATGAGAG
>KK121778.1:8121-23360 GCA_000611955.2 Stegodyphus mimosarum
GCAGCATCAGTAACAGATAGATTGTTATTAGAACAGTTCGTGATTGTGTTATCGACTACTCAAATACCAACTTTTAGCCAAAGCCTTTAAATTTCTAGTTGATAAATTCTGACTCTGATAACCACGAGCCATGCTAAAAAAAGATAATTTCATAGGAGGAATTGATTAAAAAATCTTGTGTATCTGAAAAATGGTAACCGTCACCAGAATAATTATCTGGAAAATTTTCGAATTTTTCAAACAAATAAAAGAAATTTTTAAGAAAATTTATAAGATGCAACACGTAATGCCCATTTGGGCTAAAAATAAAAAGATCGATCTGGAACTTAATTTATCCCTACGAGCATCCTTTCCCATTCAGAATAGATTTTCTTTACTCCAAAGTAGTAAGGGCCAATGTTCGAAAAACAGTTTTTGCGTGGATCTTAAAAAGTTTTGAAATATTCTTTTTGTTATTGTATTATTCCATGTAGCACATACCTGAAATTATGAATATATAATTATCAATTAATTTATAATAGTAATTTTTTCTTTATAATTTATTGACTCTTTATAGTATGATAACATTACCTTAAACCTTAACTGGAGAGTAATGAAGGATTTTGAAGAGTTAAAGGGATTATCTTGTAAATATTTGTAAAACTCTTTCAAAAGTCTCAAATATAGCCCAAATTGAGTGAAAATTTTAATCTTTTTCTCTTTTTCCTTAACTTTTTGGCCAGTATTTATTAAGTTTTATTACACATCTTAAATTCAGTTTCAATATAATTAAATATTACAATACTTTTTACTTTCATAAAATTTTTTTAAAATTTTCTAAATTAAAATTCAAAAATACTTTTTAATTAAATTTACTAAAAAAATTATTACAGTCCTTAGTAATTTGCAACCATTTTTCACATTACAACAGTTTGTTTTTTCACAATTTTTACAAATTTTTACATTTACTACACAGTCAGATTTAAAAAATTTTTTTAGCTACAGAACACACTTTTTGCATTACATATAGTTTGCAGCATAATTTTAAATAGTTTTTTTAATTTTTCTTACATACAGCAGCTTAATCACTCAACTTTACCTTTTACTAGCGCCCTCTTTTATAAATAGAAGGAACACTACTTTACATCACTTAATTTAACTTGCTATTTGTCCACACTCCAATAGAAATAATGGTAAATTAATCAATTTAAAACTTACTTTTTACTTGCCTTTATTATATTATTTTAGTATTATTTAATTTAGTTTCTAGTTTATTTTTAGTATGTTAATAGTTTCTGTATCTTTTTTGTTTATATGCATATTTGTGTCGGAATGCATATTTTCGGGGAAGTTTTTTGTGGGCAAGATATTCTAAATTAAATTGGTTTTCTAAAAAATTGGCATTATTAGGTCACATCATTTGGTTTTACTTTTGGTTTTGAATTTTACACTTGCCTACATAAATGACGAAACACGAATTGAAGAGTTAGGTTTGAGGGCAACTTCCCCTTGATAAGTCTGTCTTCTGCCAGCTCAACAATTATTCACTTATGCATATTTTTTATTTTTAGGATTTTAAAAATTTAATTACAATTTTATATTTGATACTTGCACTTGGTTTACTTATGTTCTCAGAATTTAAATAATATTGTAGATTAGTTCGCAGCAATATAAATTATTTATAATTTCTTTTAAACTTATTAATATATATATAATTAAACATTATATAAAAATTTATTGCATTATACATTACATACATATAATTACTGCATTATATACACTTTTATTTGCTATCCATTATCATATTATCTTTAGAAAACTTTTCCCTCCTCCCATTTCTTCTCCCAGAGCAGCTTTATGTATATGTTGGTAGCAATAAATGGCAGCCACATGTCGATCAAGACGTATTTAGAAAAATGGTCTGCAATCACCAAAAGTTTTCGGTTTTTATTTACCTCACTTTGGAGAAAAGGACCAAGAAAGTCTATTCCAAGGATTTCATTAGGAAAAGTCGCGCGAATACTATTTAGATACTCGGCGGGGATATAATTAACTAACATTAATTACAGGACTTGACATACACTGTCACTACCTTCTGTAGTTGCGGAAAATACACCGCCTTGCCTACTCTACGCCCCGTTTTCCTCACCCCTAAATGTCCAGGTGTTGGTGCGTCATGCAGTTCCTGCAAAATGCTTAGCCGTAGTGTGGCTGAGATAAATGGTTTGAATTAATGGTTTTCATTTTCGATTTAGTATAGGACAACAGATTATCTTTGATCTCGTAATTTTGGGCTCTACTTCTAGGGCCTAATTTTAGGCTTTCTACGACCTAATTTTGGGCCCTGTTTAGATCTGTATGTTCAAAATTATCCGGATCCTTTAAATAAGCATACACATTACCGAATTTAGCAATTCAGCTATGATTGTCTCCAGGGAATCTAACACTTTAGAAGTTAACAGAGCACATTTTATTTGATTCCTATTTTCATCCAGTTTAATTCTTGTCAAGGCGTCGGCCATTGTATTTTCCTTGCCGGGAGTGTGTTTAAATATTAAGTTGTATTCTTGTAACTTTAAGGCCCCTCTAATTAATCTATGAGTTAAATTCTTTCTAGAATATAATCTACCTACGGCTGCATGATCCGAGTAGATTGTAACTGATGATTTTCCAAAATAAACCCTCAACTTCTGAACAGCCATTAACACGGCTAACTTTTATCGTTTAGTCGCTGTATGATTCCTTTGTGTCTGGTTTAATGTTTTGCTAAAAGATGCCAAGGAGTGCCCTTTTTGCATTAAAACTGCACCCACGGCGTAATCTGAAGCATCAGCCGCGATCTTCAAGTTCTCGTCCCCATCCGGGAACTTTAATACTGCCGCATTATTTAGTGCATTTTTTAACTGTTCAAAAGCGGTGTTTGCCACCACTGTTCAAGCAAATTCAGATTTTTTCCGTTTTAAAACTACCACAGGTTCTACAATATCGGCAAATTTTGAATAACAGAACGGTAATACGAGCACATGCCAAGAAAAGATGTTTTCCGTATTTGGCGGAGGATAATTTTGATTGCTTTTATTTTAAAATCCTCAGTCTCGATACTCTTAGCTGAAATTTTGTACCCTAAATATCGCAATTCCTTAGTTGCAAACTTACAATTTCTAGCATTAATCGTTAACCCTGCTTCTTTTAATAATGAAAAAACTTCGTGGAAACCTTCCACATGCTGTTCAATAGTGTCACTAGTTACGATGATATATTCGAGAAAAATCAAAGTGGATTTCCTGAAGCTAGGACGCAGAATAATGTCCATAGCGCGTTGAAAAAATGACAAGGCTCTGCAAAGCCCAAACGGCATACGTAAAAATGCTCGAGTCCCGATTTTGTAATAAACGCCGTCTTATTCACGTCTTCTGGTTTCATGACTATTTAAAAGTAGCCTGAAGTAAGATCAAGAGTGGTCATAAATTTTGTAACCTAATTTTTCGTATTATTTCTTCTATTACCGGTAAAGGGTAAATAGGGAATTTAGTCATGCTATTAAGTTTTCGGTAATCGATCGCAAAACGATAAGCTTTTGAATCCGAAGGGGGCGAGTTATTTTTCTGCATAGCACAACTGGGCTAGCATATTCACTATTGATAGGAATAATTATTTTACACCTTAACATTTGTTCTATGTGATGTTCTATTATTGCTTCTTTCTCCTTATCATATCGATAAGGTTTTGCTTTACAAGGTTCGCTTAATTTTAGTTCTATCGCATGGGTAACAATTTGTGTATTCCCTGGCTTCTCAGAAAACAACGTATTAAAACTACTTAAGAGTTTTTCCAGCTTTGCTCTTTCATCTTGTTTTAGATGTTGGAGATCGATATCTGGAACATTTACTGCTTCCACCACCTTTGGCACCATATCCAATATCAATGGCCAAACGTTTGGATCCGAGAGGAGCAAATTATTTCTTTTTCTGCATAGCACAACTGGGCTAGCATATTCACTATTGATGGAAGCTATTATTTTATTCCTTAACATTTGTTTTATGTGGTGTTCAATTACTGATGCTTTTTCCTTATCATAACGATAAGGTTTAGCTTTACACGATACACTTGATTTTAATTGAATAGCATGGGTGACAATCTGTGTATTGATACACTTTTCGGAAAATAATGTACAAAAGTTACAAGTTCTTCCAGCTTCCTTCTTTCACCTTGCTTTAGATGCTGGAGGTCGACTTCAGGTGTATTTTCCTCTTACGTCACCCTTGGCCCCATATCCAAGACAATAGAATTTTCCGAAAAATTTATTGTGGCGTTCGCCGCCCTAAGGAACTCTACCTAAAATGACTTTATTTTGTAAATTTTTAACAACAAAAGATAGAACTTTCAAAACTTCATTTTTTACCTCAACGTTAAGCGATAGTTTCCCGACGCATTCACAAAAATTCCCCTGCGCAGCAACGATTTCCTGTTACTATATTTAAACAATCTTATTTTCCGGAAACTTCGATAATAGAAGTTTTTGGCTTAAAAAATTTCCTTGCGCGCCGGTGTCCACGGGTGCTTCTACGGGTACGTCGTTCAAAAGAACCTGGATTCCCGGTTGTTGGGAATTCTTAACTTCTACGGTATTTACACACAACTTAGAGAGATTTTGCGAGGCACAGTGGTCTGAACCCTCAATTTCTCAGGTCCCTCTATTCGTTTAAAGACTTCTTTTCTGCTTATGTTTTCTGGGTACGCTGGCAGTCTTTGGCTTTATCACTTTCATTCTTGCTCGTTGACGGCGTGGGTTAGAAAGCGTTTTCCTATGTTGTATTTGTTTCTTTCCGCGGCCGGCTGTTGGGAGAACTGCTAATGGTATCTCTGGGTAGGAAACCTCGAATTTGCCGCCATCTGCTGATTCTGGAACTTTACGGCTAATTCGAATAATTCTTCCAGCGTTCGTGGGTTTCTCAAATCCGCGAAATCTTGTACTGCGGGTAATAATCTTGGTAGTATAATCTCGATAACTTCACTGTCGGGCTTCCTTCCATATAGCATATTCACTAGTTTGACTTTACGCAGGATAAACTCGGTCAGGTGCTCAACTTTCTGTTGGTAAAAGCTGTACAGTTCGGCTTCGAGTTTGGCACAATCTTTCACAATCGGGAAGGCCTTTAGGAGTGCCGCTTTGAAATATTCAAAATTGTAGATCAGGCTTCCTACTTCCCCGAGTAGGAATTTCTCGATTCCTTTCCACCAAGACTCTGCCTGTCCTCGGAGGGCACTTGAGACAATGGCTACTTTTTGTCTTTCGGGTATTGGATACAACTGCAAATGCGTCTCAAGGGATTCCAGGAATGAAGTGACGGAGTTTTTACTATCGAACACCACTGCTGGTTTAATTGCCGCTCTCATAGTCTGTATTAAGAAGTCAAATCCATCCAGTGGGCTTGTCACCATCGGATTTACGACTTCCGCATCTTGTACGGATGATTGTCCGTCCTGATTATTGGCCATTGGATCCGAGTAGAATGTTCGGGCGCCAGATGTAAGATCTACAGTCTATCTTTTGTGTCAAATCTGGAGAGTAGTGACAGCACGGAAGAAGGGTTAAAACTACCCTTTATTACACTCTTTAAATTATTTACAATGCGTTAACTTAACGCTAACATACTACGCCTCTGCTTGGGCGGTAACTGAAAGAGTAAAAACTAAACTCAGAATTTGAAGATGTTACGAGTAGTATAATTACACTACAAGGCTCAGACTATCGTGTTTCCTAACAAAGCGTTGATAAATTTAGTGGCAGCAAAATAATAGCCGTTACGCCACGTTTAACCACCAATAAATACTAAGCCAAAGCTAGCTTTACAACACGCACAGAGATTTCCCAGACTCTCTAACTTTCCCTTCTAGAACTTCATATTTAAACTTTTTCTCCCACTGGTAGAATTTGCATTCCTTCACGCGCGCTACTAAATTTAAATATTCTGGCACTGACCATTAAGGTAATGAAGGCTTATACGTAAGAACTTCAAATTAAATTTAACTGGTTATTTAAAATAAATATAAATCCCTACAACCTATTGTTTCTACCCAAAATAATATCATAACCTTACTTATTGCTCTGCTGCAAATGGTTGCACTTTAAAATTCAGTTCTCTCTAAGGACTTTTAGCGATATAATTTTCTTTTAGAATACACATATAAAGTTTTAGGCTTAATATTTTATTTTTAAAAAAATATTTGGGAGGGAGGAAAGGAACCATGTAAAAGCATACTTAAAAAAATGTTTTTATAATTTTAACTTAGAATATTTGAAATTTTTGACATTCTTTCCGAAAACTATTTAAAAATCAATGTACATTGCTAAAAAAATATATAAATAAAATAAAATAAAAAGAAAGATTTCTACAAAGAAGGTAATGATGGAATTTGCGATTAAACTTGACATGCACTCTTGGATTATTTCTTTTATTGTTCAATGAAAGAAAAATACTAAAATTCTGCAATTTGAACCTAAAAAAATAATCTCCATAACAATAAAAGCATTTTAAATTCTATCTGGAGTATAAATTGCGATTCTAAAGTAAGCAGCAACTTCAAACAGAAATAACCAAGGTTTATTTAGAAGAACGGGAAATAAGAATATTATTGGGTTTTATAGGAGTTTGTAATCAGTATTTATCGTGCATGTTCTTTTTATTTTTTGTGCCGGTTTGTTTCTCCAGCGCTTGTTCTATATTTTTATACAGGGTTCAGCCAGCATTGAATTCAGTTGCAATATTCAGATATTTTTAATCCTATTTTATATTCGATCCGAGTTAAATTATATTCAAAGACTAAACTGATAGGCTCTGGCATTACAAGTAAAACTCTGCCCTTTTGATATTTGAATTTTCGAGCCATCACAGATAGTAAAATGGGATGTGAAAAAAATAATACGAATCTGATGAATGCATTTATAATACATTAATTCAGACGGTTAAAAAACAGAAAAAGTTATAACCCCTTTTATCACACTCTTGAGTCTTAATCAGCTGATTCATTAATTGTTGATTAAATGATTACTTGTAGTCAGTTAATCATTTTAATTTCTAATCAATTATCAGTTGTAATCAGCTAATTATTTTAATTTCGCAGTTTTTAAATTTAATTTCGCAGTATTTCTTTTTCATAGAATGGAAGTACATTTCATTTGGAAAATCATACTGGTTATTTAAGGTTTGCTTAAAAGCAACAATCACCGTTTCAAAATAACAAAAAGACACAAAACTGAAAATAATAACAATCACGATGTACAAATGTTACGATGATTAAAATAATAAGATTTAGAAAAAGGGAAGAAAATCAACTTACCCGTGAATGTAGACAAATTTGGCAAGCCAGTAATGACGCTGGCTACAGAAAAATTTCCGGAAGAATAAATTAGACACGAACAAGAAACAGATTTCATGAAGTAAAATGAAATATTGCGATAAAAGTGATAGAATACAACATTCAAAAGCTGATGAGCAGCTGACCAGTGAATAATCACAATCTAGACCAGACTGCCGGTACATATGACCTACAGAAGAAGATCCGGCTGCCCGCAGCAAGTTACCTGAAACATATCCTGTCCACCTGTTTCCAGGATGCAAAGAAGAAAAATATAGAACAAACAGCCAGCACGCTTCTTCGGAATCACTGACCAAAGGAAAGAAAAAAGTTCAGTAGAACGTATCCTTTCATTAAGTTTGTTGTTCCTTCCTCCGTATCAATGGATATCACTGTTTAGTTGTGAAGATAAAAGCAAGATGTTAAATACAAATAAGATGAAGATAAAAATATATTATTCAGAGAAAGATTGCAGTTTAAAACCCCAAAGAAGAACTGACCATTAATACTAGTTACGTAAAAAATGGCCTTCGAAGCGACTTTATTAATTATTAATACCTGAAAATATTCATAAAAATTATCATATCGGCATATTATTTAATTTAATGTATTCCATTTTATAGTAGTTAACTATTTTTAAAAAGGTAAAATAAATATTTCAGTTATTTAGACGTACTTTTGCTCTTCTTAAATTGCTTAGTTTGATAATGGATCCATTAAATTTGAGAGATAAAGATATTACGCTTTGCTGAATGGTAATAATCAGAATCAATTATGCACAATTTGCTTTTGGATGAAAAGGCCCATTTCGAAACTCGAAATGCACGAAGAAATCACTCGAAATTAATGACGAAGAGCGCTGAATATTTACAGTTGTTGATATCGCCATTATTCAGATTCTTAAGAATATTTTTTAAAAGAGTATAATTTTTAAGAAAATGTATTTTTAAAAATAACCATATAGCAAGTGGGAAATATCGAAAAGTATATAACAACTGCTTAACAACATTATTTTTTACTTTACATATAAACAAAATTAATCTACATATTCTTTATTCAATGTTCCCATTCCATTGATACAAAAACAATAATTCCGCATGGATATATGTACACTGCGCGCAATAATAATTTAAGACAGTTCTTATGTCTCCCGTTCTACTGGCCGATTGACGAAATTCAAATTGCGTTTTTCATGTCTCGAAAGCGCGACCTAGGATATATATTAAACTTATATATAGCATTATTCTAGCATGGATATTTTGACACAAAATCGGACTTTTTCTGAAATAACATATATTTTTTTTTTCACATTTCGATTCTACGCAGATTATGCCCAGATATTAAATGTTGTAATTTTTAGTGAGAAATTTATGGAGAAATTTAAAAATTTATCTTGGCGCACTTTTTTTCCCAGTTTGCGCCAAGAATAATTCACTTGGCGGAATTCTTAACTTATAGTAACCCACTTATTTTTCTTCTTTTTTTCCATTGATGCACGAGCAGAAAAAAGGTCCACGTTCATTCTTTCAGATAAGTTTAACAACGTGCGTAAAGCACATTTTCGTTATTATTGCTTATATTAAATATGCTAAATTTAAAATTCGCCAAAATATAAATTCACGTATATCTTAGAAAATTTTGAATAAAAAACACTAATTTTTGCAGGTATGCTTAGAAATACATCTACTTTAAGATACTGTTAAAAATTTTACAAGTTATAATACAAAAATGTCTTCGAAAAATTTATAGAAAATATTTAAAAATACAAATTTTTAAAATAAATCATAAAAAATGTGCGCATTATATTTGGATTAAGTCTAAATTTTGAATTCTCGAATGAAGGAATCAAGTAAGTTTAATAAAAAAAGAGAGATTAATAAATATATATCAAACTCAATTAACATTGAGGAGCTAAAATTTTGAGAGCTAATTTTTAAAAACTATTTAGTACTATTTTAAATGTTAGTAACTTGTAATTTTCATGTTTTGCATCCTTGTACTTTTCATGCTTCACCGAATCAACATCCCTCTCCCTTCCAACTGTTTGCTTTTTTGGACCAGTATTTCAAAAAAGCTGGGATTGCCTGGCATATAATTTTTCCTACTGCTTGTGGATGGCACGATGAGTTTTATGTGTCCATCTCAAACAGCTGCTAGGCTCGCCTAATCAGGAGGCCCAATAGCGGCCAAGCAGCAAAGTCGCTGAACACTGGTAGTTCGATCGGGTTTGAATCACTGCGAATGGCTGCCTCTGCATAGGTGATTTCGTACATTTTGCCATGTGTAACGTGGATACGAGTCAATTTTCCTTAGAAGACCCTTCCTTTTCTTGGATTGATCCTCACAAATTCTCTCACACTGTACCCACACATACATTCTGTTATCCAGAAGTTTCGGATGCGTAAAGCTAGATTCTACCTTACAGCGTTCTATCTATTGATAACAAACTACTTCTAAGTACATCTTGCAGCCCATGCTGAGTTATGCTTGCTTTGTATGGGCATATTCATGTAAACCTTACAGGGAAAACAGTGCTCTGAGGCAGATTATGGACGCACCATAATACATTCATAATAACACTATTCATGAGCAGCTTGGCATTGTCACACTTAAAACCTTTTGCTACCATCTTGCTAAAAGTTTTCATTGCCGTATGAGAAATAGTTACAACACTGGATTGCGAATTTACAATTACGATTATAGTGATGTGCAAAACATAAGACAGCAAATGGCTATTCTCAATCCTAAAATTATTATGGAAGATTAATGTACTATTACTTTGCTTTCTTTTCCCATTTATGCTGTACGTATGTATATTTTTATATGCAAATTTTATTCTACATTTACACTGCTGGTATGACTTTTCGCCCTTGCTCACCATTGCTCATTGCACCAGCTCAACACTTTCTGATGCTTCTCTCCATTTGTCCTCTTTCTAGTACAAATTTTAATCCTTTTTATATTATTAGAGAGAAAAAAATTAGTATAAATCTACATATATATAATTTTATTATAATCAATCTTAAGTTATTTGAGATACTGTTTATAGCAGTATCTCAACTAACTGAAGATTGATTATAATAAAATTTCCAATAATTTCGAATTGATTATAATAAATTATCGAAGTTTGCATTTTTCGATTCGGGGTAGGATACCTGGATGTCTTAAACACCGTTCCACAAGAGCAATTTCCCTTAGAAAGCCCTCCACGAAGGCATTCTTTCTCTTAGGCAGATAGTTTTTGTGTACTTTGCCATAACTCAATAAAACAACAAACCAATCGCTTAAAAAGGATGGCCTGTAGCATCAGGTCTCTATGCGTTAATTACCGCCAATGTCTTAAGGCTAACTTTCAAGAGAGTAGGTGAAACTTTTAATTGATTCATGCTTATAGCACCATTCATGTTCTGAATTCGGAAATTAGAACTAACGTTTCGCACAGGGGCAACATTTTTCGATTTATCGTCATCTTTACGGATTTTATTTTACCAGAATGTGATTTTACATGTTAGTTGAAAACAATGCACCATCTTCGAGGTGTACAATGTTTTCATATATAGACTCGTAATCTGAAAACTTCAGATTGGAGTCGAAAAGTCAAAGAAAGGTTTGCCCTGAAAAAAAAAATTATTAAATAAATATATGAAGACTTTTTTTTAAAGTACGGTTTTAATCAAATACGTCAAAAAGAAAAAAAAAATCTTTTTTTATGTTATCATAACATTTCTGACCATAAGTTCCCACCTGATTAAATCGGGGAGGGGATATAAACAGCGTATTTTAAATCCAAATTGTCAAAGAAAAATTTAAGTGAATATAATTTTTTATGTCATTTCATATTATCTTTCATTGATATTCATTCTTCCTTTTATTTTTTCAAAATCATTTAAAATCCTTATATAATTCGTAAACGGGAGCCCCCTGATTTTATTTTTAGTCATATATGATCAAGAATACAATTATAACTAAAAAAAAGATAAATATTTTTTAACATTAGAGTGCGTTAGATAAATCAGTGTAACTTAAAAAAGTTTTTAAATATATTTTACTTAATTCATTAATTTAGAGTATATAAAAACTATAAAAAAGATTGATTCTGAAAAATAAGAAAATTATTCATTTTAACCTGGCAAAAGATTACATTCAATTCCTTTAAATTTATGTTTGCGTTAGAAATCTGATCTCATGATCACTTAAAGTAGTGTGCTTGCTAACAATAACGAATTGCATCCTCACATTTAAAAATCCACCACTGTTCGCAACTGCAGGATAATTTAAAAAAAAAAATAAAATAAAATTCTTTAAGACCGCCAAAATTTAGGAAATTACACCAAAAATTCCAATAAACCTTCATTTGGAAGCCTACTTTTGGCCCATCCAATACGTCAGGATTTTGGGATGATTAGCTTGACTGTTAAACAAGGATCTAAGAGAAATATTTATGACTAAAAATATATATATATATATATATAAGCGAAATAATTTTGAAGAGAAGACTATTGCAAGTTCGCAGTAGCGAAGCGAGAGAGAGAATGTGATGTGCCCAAAATGATATCCCCGTTCAGAATATTTTAATTTGGGTTAACTACAGTTTGTCCGAATAATATATTTGACTGGTTAATTTGCAAACTTGAAATTATTATTGGTTGAAGAGTTATGTACTGTGTCATTGCCGTTATGCAAGGATTATATGACAATGAGTATGGTTAATTTTGAAATGGCGCAGCTTAGAACGATTTATTATAAGCAATACTACATTAAATTTTGAAAAAATATCTTGTGGTAAGTAGTAGAATTAAACTACAGGGCTCATACAATCCTGTATTCGCCCACCAGCGGCCGAGCGGTAAAGACGCTGAAGACTGGTAGTTCGGTCCGAGGTTCGAATCTCGCGAACGGGCTGGCTGCATGGGCGTTTTCGTGGTTTTCCCCATGTGTAACGTGTATACTAGAGTTTCCCTTAGAAAGTCTTCCCCGAAGGCATCCCTTTAGGCAGATAGCCCTAGTGTGCTTTGCCGTAATTGAATAACTTAACCGAACCCAACCCAATCATGTATCTTCAGCGCGTAGATGAGTCTAGTAGCAGCAAGATAATAGCTATTAAGCCACGTCTAACCAGCAATAACTGCTAAGCAAAAGCTTTCGTACAACAATCCACAGAGATTTCCCAGACTCTCTCTAACTTCCCCTATTGGAACGTCGATATTCAAACTTTTTCTTCCACTGCATTTCTTACGCGCGCTACCAAATTTAAATATTCTGGCACTGACAATTAGGGGAATGAAGGCTTATAGGAAAGTAACATAAAATTAAATTTAACTGGTTATTTAAAATAAATACAAATCCCTACAAGAGCTTTGATGTTTAATAAATTAAGTCTTTTTAAAAACGGAATAAGGATATTAAAAGTCTTTTTAAAAACGGAATAAGGATATTAAGTCTTTTTGAAAACGGAATAAGGGTATTAAAAGCTTTAGCATTTGTTTCTGCAATTCTTTTTTAAATGCATATACTGGAAAATAATAAAATATTAAAAATTATACTACTGTTTCAACAAAATTTTTAAAAAAATGAAATCTAAAGATTTGCAGACAATACCTTACAACAAAATTTTATCACGTAACCATCGATTTTACTCTGATTGCAGAAAATAATGTGCATAAAATATTTTGTTAGAAATTTCACAATTGACCAAGTATTGTTAGAAGCCTTTTGTATTTGTAACATTCAAATGTACAAAATAACACTTGTTGCATAATTATTGTTACGAATTTCAGTTAAAAATGAGACTTTAAATAATTAATTTATGCTGTATTTACGCAAAGCAGTTTTACAGTATTGAAGATTGAACGGTTACTATTATTTTGCGTTAACCGGTATTTATAAATTCAGTCTTTATAATCATTCTCCTTTCTGTTTACTCACCAGAATGCAAATTTCGTTAGAGGGTATTTAAGCTGAAGTTTTTGGACTGTAAGGCAAGCACGTTTCTGCCTCTCGAGGCCACATTACTAGGTTTCGCCAACCCTGATAAGTTTGTAATTCTTCGGCTTTGCGTTATTGCTGAAGACATTTAACTGTTACGCCAGTGAGAAATTCTGAGCCAACCTAGTTTAAATTTAATTCTGTAGTCTTTGACTATTAGCTCACATTTTAAATTTTTAATTTGACTGTTACTTTAAGTTACAGTCAAATTAAGTATCTTAAGTTACAGTCACAAGTGGTAGTTGATCTCAAGTTCGTAAGTCATCAAATTTTAAGCCCAAAGTCGTTCATTACGACAAGCTAGCCCCTTACTATGACTTAGTGTTTTATTTGCTATTTATTGAAATTATTGTTTTAGTACTAAATTGATTTTCCTTAGCTGTAAGTATGGCTTCCTGTCCAGGGATTGCGCTGCCTGGGACGTGCAGTCTTTGGGAAGCGGGCAATGTTACGACTTTTGTACATATGTAAATAGCTTTAGAGAAATTATATGTAATTTTTTTTTTTTTTTTTTTTTTAAAAAATGTAACACAATCTAAAGAAGCGAAGCTTTGCCAGAAAATTAAGAATGCAGGGGAAAGTCTATTTAAATAATTTGTCTCCAAATTTGGCGAGAAATTGCCGAAAGTCGCCAAACATGGTGACCATTCAGCGACATTTTGGTCCGGTGCCTACATAATTGTAATAGGTATTGTAATTGAATAAATGTAATCGATCCCTATATGCAACTGTAACCGTATCCGGCCCTCAGATGTAACTTTAACCGTATATGTCTTATAGAGTAATTTCGAGAAATGGAATTTAGTAGAGATTTCTCGGCGGGTTGGGTGAAAACTATAACACTGGAAGAGCATCTGCTCTCAGTTGTTAATTCAGAGTTCAATTCGGAGTATTGAGATATCCATGTTAGCTTTGCTCTTTAGATGCGCTTTGCATTGCATTGTGTTTAACGTTCTTCGTAGTTTGAAGTGTAACTACTGACTGCACTCTGTGATAGTTTGAAGAACTGTACGAGTACTTTGGAAAGTTCCAGAACAGTGAAATATTTCTTCTGGTAAAATAAATTTTTTCAAGCTATCATCAGTTCTGTGTGCATTCAATCTATTACGAACCCATACACACACAACCCAATAATGCAATCAATAGGATATAATAAGATTTATTATATATGATCTGCATTCTGCGAACGGTTTTGATATTAGGTTTAAGATATTACGAGATGAACGAGCTTTAAGACATGAACTGTCTGATTAAGTTACTGTTTATTTTAATTATTATTTATTGTTACTTTAGTTATTATTTCAACCGTTTACAGTGACAATGAACATCTTAGCTAATGTGAGTCAGAAAAGAGAACATAAAAAACTGGCAAAAGAAAAAAAAAAATGTGTGGCGTGGACACAATCAGCTGATTAACGTTTACATGTAATGTTTTCGTAAATGAGAATAACAAAAAGCAATCTAAGTAAAATCACTGAGCATTCAAAAAATTTTAGTTCTCTCCATGCAAGTTAACATTAAGTAGTAAAAAAAGTTAACATTGAGTAATAAGAAAAGTTTAATTCTCTCCGTGCGCTGGATGAATTAACATCAAAAATCCACGAAAAAAAAAATATTCGAGATAAATCATTTGGTATTGAAAGCAAGGGTTGACGTTGAACTGGACACAGGGACGTTTGTTTGTTATTTTAATTTAAAGCATTATTCGACTCGTTGGAAAATCGGGGGCTTACTAGTATCCCTTCTAAGATACACAACGCAGTCGCCATGAAAATACAGTTAATTTTCAACCAGTCAAGTACTAAATTCATGAATTTCGCACTCCTTGTCAAACAAAGTTTAATTTCATTATGTTCCGTTTTCATAACTTCTGTTCCTTTTAACTAAGCCTAAAAATGGCTAGTGCCGCAGTAAAA
>KK121778.1:23419-55717 GCA_000611955.2 Stegodyphus mimosarum
TATGCTTTTGACGCTTGTTGTCATTCCATATCAATCTTTTCCTGCTACTACTACAATAAGCCTTTGAAAAAATTCTGCAGCTGTGTTTGCATAAAATTAAATCTCTTTTAAAAGTCAATAGTTAAAATTAATTTGCGATAAAATTAAATGTTGTCAGTGTGACACTTTCATTTCTTCTAATAGGAACTACAAGTACATGATCAGCATACAGGAAAAAATTAATCAGGTAAAACTTGTAGAGCCATTAGGATTTTTTGGAAGCAGGAGACATGAAAAATAAGCAACGCCTTCGCCGGGAATCGAACCACGGACCTCTCGGTTACGCGTCGAGCATGCAGACCACTACACCACGAAGGCATGCGAAGAAGAAGGGAGAAATTCCTTATATACTCCCCCTTTTAAAGGGCGACTGGGGTTTTGGGGACCCAATCGCCAAATCGCGGTGGTGGAGAATCATCATCCACCACCTTTTTAGTTCGGGCGCCAGTGTAGAGACATTAGGTTTATTTAGAAGCAGGAGTCGTGAAAAATGAGCAACGCCTTTGCCGGGAATCGAACCACGGACCTCTCGGTTACGCGTCGAGCATGCAGACCACTACACCACGAAGGCATGCGAAGAAGGCGGGAGAAATACCTTATATACTCCCCCTTTTAAAGGGCTGGGGTTTTGGGGACTCAATCGCCAAATCGCGGTGGTGGAGAATCATCATCCACCACCTTGTCCCTGTTCGGGCGCCAGTGTAGAGTCATTAGGATTTTTCGGAAGCAGGAGACATGAAAAATAAGCAACGCCTTCGCCGGAAATCGAACCACGGACCTCTCGGTTACGCGTTGAGCATGCAGACCACTACACCACGAAGGCATGCGAAGAAGACGGGAGAAATTCCTTATAAACTAACATTAAAATGCGTATAATTTAGACTAAGAGCACTGTTCCCCACAGAATAAAAAATATTTAAAATTAAACAATTTTAACAAACTAATACAACTTTAATTTCTAAATATTTTAAATGTAAAAACAATGCCTTTAGTGTTTGTTAAAAATAAAATGATCGTACGAGCAGACGATTGTGCGTTTGCAGCATCTGATACACTCTTAGACAAAAAAAAAAAAAAAAAAAAGCACCAAGAAGGAGTTATCCGAATGGGACAAAAATCGGTAGAAGTGATGTACATGTACAGAAAAACAAATGATTATAGTTTGAGAAAAATTGGAAGATTTATTGAAGTGATAAAGCTTCACAAAGTGAAAAAGTCAGTAACACGTTTGTCCACCTCTGGCCCTTATGCAAGCAGTTATTCGGCTTGGCATCGATTGATAGAGGCCGCGGATGTCCTCCTGAGGGATATCCTGCCAATTTCTGTCCAATTGGCGCGTTAGATCGTCAACATCCTGAGCTGTTTGGAGGGCCCTGCCCTTAATGCTCCAAACGTGCTCAATAGGAGAGAGATCCGGCAACCTTGCTGGCCAAGGTAATGTTCGACAAACAGTAGAAACATGTGCAGTGTGGGGGCGGGCATTATCTTGATGAAATGTAAGTCCAGGGTAGCGTGACATGAAGGACAACACAACGGGCCTTAGAACTTCGTCAACGTACCGCTCTGCTGTAAGGTTGTGACGGATGACAACCAAAGGGGTCCTACTATGAAATGAAATGGCACCTCAGGCCATCACTCCTGGTCGGCTTGTCTGCCAGAAGACAGGTTGGTATCACACAGCTGTCCGGGACGTCTCCAGACTCGCCTTCGCTGGTCGTCGGGGCTCAGTTCGAAGCGGGACTCATCATTGAAGATTTCTACTCCAGTCAATGACATTCCAATACGAATCAGACCGACACCACTGCAAACGGGCTTGACGTTGTACAGAGGTCAACGTAGTCGGCGCAAGGGGCGCCGTGACCTCAGCCCCCTTTCTGTGAGCCGTCTATGAATGGTCCTTTCGGTCACTGAAGCACTAGTTGCACGTACAATCGATGATAATGATGCATCTGGGGCTGTAAGTGCCGCTCTGACAATTGCTCGGTCTTCACGTTCTGCCGTTTCTCTAGGCCTACCGCTTCCTTCTTGACGCTGTGTGCGGCCATGGTTCACCCATTCCTGCCAACATCGTCTAATAGTGGCATCGTTCCTGCTCAAATGTCCAGCTATTCGCCGATAAGACAACCGGCTTCTTTGAGCCCAACTACACGACCTCTCTCAAATTCTGACATCTGCGCATATCGTTCGCGCACCTGTATGCCAGGCATAGTCACTGTCTACCAGATTACACGGAATGAAATTCGTGAAGAATTTCTTCTTTTAAATATCCTGCTCGTTACGCAGATCAGATGCGCGTAACGACAAGCGTTCATTCATTGGCAGCCAAAATGTAAAATGTTGCATTTTCCGTCGAAACCTGTACGCATATCAATCTGTGTCCAATTTGCTTTATATCTTCTCGGTGCTTTTTTTTTCTTTTGTCTAAGTGTATTTTTCCCGGCAGAACTTACGAGATTTATGTAAACAAATTTTTCGAATTTTATGTAACGGATATTTTTTGCTTACTAGGCTAGCTTAGTATTTCCTTTTCCTCGGATTAATTATGCTTGAATTTTTCAGTCTAATTTGTTCGTATATATGATGTGAATAAAAATAAGAAAAAACTGGACAACATTTTCTTCGTTCAAGAATCTCGTTTAATTTTCTATTGATATTATTAATATTATTATTATTATTCATGGCGCCAGAAACCCGCGACAACAGTTTGGAATTTTTTTTTTTTTTCCCGTATTGCACTAGGCTACGTTTTGAACATTTGGATTGCAGGTACTGTAACTTTGTAATTTAATATTTTATTTATCACTTGAATTGTTGTCATTTTCTATTTTGTTTCGTGTATGAAATGGAAATTCTTGACAAGTTGAAGTCCAAGCGGGAAGTCATTAGAAGTGCTTGCAAGAAATTAATTAATAGAATTGACTCTTATTTTGATAGTCTGGATATTAATAAACATGAAAGAGTTAAGGAGAATTTGTCGGAATTTTCGTTAAGTTTAGAAGAAAAACACAATGAACTTCTAACTTTAAACTTGAAGACCTAATTCATGATAGTACAATGTTCGAAAGGGAAATTCACAGTTCACTCGAGTATAATGAATCTATGAGTAATAATTAATTCAAAATCAAAACAAAATTAAAAAGGTAATGAAACTGAACATTTAAAATCTTCTCAGAATGTTAACGTTTGTAATTCGAATATCCGCAATACATCATCTTCTATTAATTTGCCCAAATTACTCATTCCCACTTTTAATAGCTATTCTAGTTTGTTTCAAGAATTCTTTAATAGTTTCTCAAGTGCAATTGACTCTAATGAGTCATTAAATAATACTGGTAAGTTCATATATCTAAAATCTTTTCTTTCGGGTGATGCTTACAAAATTGTTTCGGAATTCGTGCTTATGGAAGAAAATTATTAATCCTGCTTGAATTTGTTAAAGGAACGATACGGTAAACAAGTTGTTTACAAACAAGTTTAGTTGTTTCATGAATAAACTATTAGAAATTGAGCCAGTTAAGTTTTCTTCAAATGTCCTCGCACTTCGAAAATTGTATGAAGAAAGTGAAATTAGCATAAGAAATTTAAATTCTATGAAAGTTGCATTCGGAAATTACACTCATCTGTTAATACCAATTTTAATAAAACAATTACCTCAGGATTTAGTAATAGAATTTTACCGCAAGAAAGATCCTAAAAATTCTAGTGATATAAATCAGCTGATGAATTTTATCAAACTTGAAAGTGAATGTAGGGAAGCTGCAAGAACTGTTTCTGGGCTTTCTTTAAAGGCACGGGAAACTTCAAAGGAAAAGGATTACTTTCAACCTCCGGCTAGATTTAAAACCAATATTCCAACATCAGCTGCATTAAATACGGTAGTGCAACTTTTTGTAATTCTAATTCTCATTCCGGATTAAAGTGTAAAGCATTCACCAAATGAACAAAAATGATACAAACTAAAAAAAAAGGGGGGACGTTGTTATAGATGCTTGGTTAAAAAACATTTAATTTCGCAATGTAAATTAAGAATAGAACCTTTTGAAATTTGTCAGAGTTTACAGCGTAATTCTTTATTCTGCCCCACAACAAGGAACAAAAATACATCGGAATTTAAACCGTCAGAAAAGGCCGAATTTGTTCAGAGTTCTGATAAACAAGCTGTGCTGTGTTCTACATTTAAGTCACAAAACTATGTACAAAATAATTGCTTTACTTCAGACTGCTTGTGTACAAGTGGAAAATAGTTCTAAACGGTTATACGCATTGCTGTTATTTGATTCGGGCTCGCAGAAATCATTTATTCGAAAAGACTTAGTAAGGGCTTTAAATGTACAACCCTTAAAGAAAGAAAGGCTTTTAGTTTATACTTTCGGAACAAGTATCTCTTATGAGAAGGATTTTGAAGTTGTTAACATCACTCTTAGAAGCAAATATCCTCCTTATTCTAGCATAAATATTTAAGCTTTAGTAACTGATGAAATCAGCGGAGTTCATATATATTCGAATATCAAACCTGAATTATTAAAAGGTTTAACTCTACACGGCTATGAAATTTCTGAAGCATTACGAGGTAACAGACCACCCCAGGAACTCTTAGGCGCTAATCTGGGAAGTTAAAAAAATAAATAAAAACTTATATATTCAACAGACACTATTCGGTAATACTATAACAGGGCAGATTCTAGAAAATCGTCTGCATAATTCTCCTTCCTGTTTGAAGATCGCATGTACTTCGGTATAAAATGATTCGAAATGTTTGTGGACTTCTGAATCTTATTTTCTTGAGTCTGAAAAAGAGAAAATCTCGTATAATATTAAAGAATTCGAAACGCAGTTACGGTTTATAAATGGGAGGTATGAGTCACCACTTTTATGGAAGTCTGAGACTTTACGAGAAAATTTGTTTAGTAATTTGGAAATCACAAGAAGATTTGCTGCATTAGAAAAGAAGTTTAAGGGTGATGAGTTAGTATTTTAGAGATATAATGCAGTTATGAAGGAACAACTAAATGACGGGATTATTGAAATGTGCAACAACAGTTGTTTTACTGGATATGTAATGCCTCATAGAGAAGTTTTCAGGGAATATTCTTCTAGTACTAAAACTAGGGTAATTTATGATGCCAGTAGCAAGCAAGGAAGTTGCAACTCTTCTTAATGAATGTCTCCTTCCCGGAAAGAATTTAAATGCTAATCTTTTAGATATTATTTTGAAATTTAGAAAACATAAAATTGGACTGTGTAGAGATATTGCACGAGCATTTCTCTACACAGTCCAATTTCAAGTCACGAGAGATGACCCAGATAATTTATGTTTCCTGTACTATAAAAACTATAACAAAACCCAACCCATAACCATATATTATTTTAATAGAAATTGTTTTGGTGTCACTTGTTCTCCTTACATTTTGGCTGCAACAATTAAAACTCATATTAATGCTTACAAGAATACACACCCTCTCGCACATGAAATGTTGAATAGTTCTATTTATGTGGATGATCTTTTTCATGGAAGTTCCACTGTTCAGGAAGCTTATGAGTTATCTTGTAATGCTGTTTTGATTTTGAAGGGCGCACACATGAATATGAGAAAATTTGACACTAATTCTAAAGAACTGAAAGCTTTATGGAAGAATTCTAAATCATTAATCCAAACAAATGAAATTTCTGATTCACATTTAAAGGTATTAGGACTCAGCTGGAATCATATTGAAGGCACATTAAGTCTAGACTTAAGGTCATTGTTATCCACTTTGGATATTAATGAATGTACTAAACGAAACTACTACACACGGCCACAAAAATATTTGATCCATCTGGACTTATCTCTCCGTTTCTAGTTCGAGAGAAGTGTTTTTTACAAGAGTTGTGGCAGTTAGGTGTAGAATGGGATGAGGTGTTTTCCGGAGAAATTAAAGAAAAATGGCAAGCATGGTGTAATGAAATTAAAAAAATTCAAAATTTGAAGATTTCTCGACATTATTTTCCTGGCACAAATCTGAAGGGGGAAGAAGGTTTGTAGATTCATACATTCTCTGATGCTTCATTAAAAGCTTTTGGAGCGGTGGCATACTTTAGGTACACTACATTAAATGGCTTTTTATAAACTAGCTTCATAGTTTCCAAATCACGAGTTGCGCCAATTAAAAAGGTGACGTTGTCCCGACTAGAATTAATGGGTGCAGTAATTGCAGCAAGATTAGCCAAATATTGTAAGAATCTTTTTAAAAATTTAGAAAAGATTATTTTATGGACAATTGTACTACACTGGATAAAAGGCACGGCATCTAAGTGGCAGCAATTTGTTTCAAATACAGTATTAGAAATTCAAGAAGCTACAGATCCCAGTGCATGGAGACACTGTATAGGTAAAGATAATCCTGCGAACTTATTAACAAGAGGATTAACTAGTAATGACTTGCTAACTTCCAAAAAATGGTGGCAGTGCCCAAAATGGTTACTGTAACCGGAGAATACTTGGCCCCAGCCGAAGATATTTGAATATGACTCAGTAGACCAGGAGACAAACTGAATATAAAGCTTCTGCTATAATTAGCTCCGCAACTGTTTCTAAACAGATAATTGATGTTAATACTTTTAGTTGCTTACGCAAACTACTGAAGGTGACTTCCTGGGTATTACGATTTGTTGTTCTTAGGAGGAAACTAGCATAATGGGTCATCTTACTACTGAAGAATATAATTGTGCTGAAGAGTTTTGCGTAAAAGCTGTTCAAAGGGACGTTTTCTCTGAGGAAATTGTTTGAAGAATGGCAAGACTTTATAAGGTATATCTCCCACATTCTTAGCGTGCCTTCGTGGTGTAATGGTCAGCACACTGAGCCGGTATTTCAGAGGTCCGTGGTTCGATTCCCGGCGAAGGAATTGCATATTTTTCATGTCTACTGCTACTAAATAGCCTAATGTCTCTACAGTGGCGCCCGAACTAAAAGGGCTGTGGATGATGACTCTCCACACCCAGGATTTGGCGACTAGGTCCCTTAAAACCCTAGTCGCCCTTTAAAAAGGGGAGTATATAAGGTATATCTCCCACATTCTTAGCGTGCCTTCGTGGTGTAATGGTCAGCACACTGAGCCGGTATTTCAGAGGTCCGTGGTTCGATTCCCGGCGAAGGAATTGCATATTTTTCATGCCTCCTGCTACTAAATAACCTAATGTCTCTACAACTTCACCAAAAGACTTAAGTTTTTATGCTTAAACCCATTTTTAGATTAAGAAGATGCATTGACAATAGCAGGAAGGCTCAACAAAACTACTTACCTGCGGATGAAAAACGCCCTATTATATTACCGTCAAAATCTAAACTCTCTGAATTACTGATTTGGGAATCTCATAATAAAGTATTTCATTCCGGCGTATCTCATACGCTGGTGCAGGTGAGAGAAAAATACTGGGTACTAAAGGCCAGACAAGTTATAAAATCTCTTCTAGGTAAATGTGTTATTTGCAAAAGATTTAACATTTCTCCAGGAGACCAGATGGTTTCTCCATTACCAGCTCTCCGAGTGGAACAATCAGCCCCATTTATAGTAATTGAGATCAATTACGCTGGTCCATTATTTATGAAAGATAATGAACGCAAACAATATATTCTATTGATAACTTTTGCTGTTACAAGAAGTGTTCATCTGGAACTAGTCAGTAATAGGACGACAGATGCATTTTTGCATGGCTTCCGACGTTTGTATCTCGAAGAGGCTTGTGTTCTGTGATCTTTTATGACAATGCACGTACCTTCAAACGTGCTGAACTCCAGCTGAAACAAATTTGGTCAGTAATGAATCAACCTGAAGTAATAAATTTTTATGCTGCTAACGGAATTAAATGGAAGCATATTGTGGAAAGAGCAGCTTGGTGGAGAGGCTTTTATGAACGTATGGTAAGTTCCATGACAGTCATTCTACGGAAAATCCTCGGAAAGTCATCTCTGACCACTGAGCAGTTGCAAACTGTTCTTATCGAAATTGAAGGGACTCTCAGCCAATTTCCTATGTTGGAAGTGACTTAGATGAACCACATGCTTTAATTCCAGCACATTTCCTTTTAGGAAAAAGAATATCATCGTTGCCTTCTGGGAGACTTCACCTTGATTCAAATTTTTCTTCCAGGAAGTCTTTGATAAAGGCTTATAATTATCGCGAAAATTTAATGAATTCCTTTTGGTCAAGGTGGAAAAAAGAGTATTTGTTGAATTTAAGACCTGCCCATTCGAGTTTGATTAAGAATAATGTTCCCGAATTCAAATTAATGATATAGTTTCAATTAAGAAGCACCATTTACACAGAAATTTTTGGAGACTGGGGAGAATCCTTGAGTTATTTCCTGGAAGAGATGGCAAGGTGAGAGCTTGCAAGGTAAAAACCGAGTCATCGGTTATCAGACGTCCTGTACAACATTTGTACAATTTAGAACTTCAGAACCAAAGTTTTATCTTCAGTGTTAATTTACAAATATGTATTGTAAGTATAACCTTTTATGGCTGTTTGTTATTAAGTTAATAATTTAAAATGTGCTTAAGTTCACAGATTGATGGTATGCTCTCTTAGAGGGCCTTTGAATAAACTTCTAAAAAAAGTGATTTTTTTTTTTTTTAATTTGGATAATGTTATATTTAAATTGCCTAATGTTCCATTTTAATTCTGTTATTTAGATGAGATATTTTTTTTTCCTTGTGTCTGGAACTCGACTGTTTTTGTAGTATGAATGTATACTGCTTATATACAAGTTTGATGAACCCCCTGTGGTACATGGAGGGGGGGGGCAAGTTGTTAAAAATAAAATGATCATACGAGCAGACGATCGTGCGTTTGCAGCGTCTATTTTTCGCGGCAGAACTTGCGAGATTTATGTAAACAAATCTTTAGAATTCTATGTAACGGATATTTTTTGCTTACTAGGCTAGCTTATTATTTCCTTTTTCTCGGATTAATTATGCTTGGATTTTTCAGTCCAATATGTTCGTGTATGTGATGTGAATAAAAATAAGAAAAAACTGGACAACATAGTCTTCATTCAAGAATCTCGTTTAATTTTCTATTGATATTATTATTATTATTATTTTCAGTGCTTATTGCGTATTTTGGGGAAGCAACTCGATTACCACCGAAAATCGATAAAATTTTCGGTTAAATAATTTGCGCTGTCCATTGACGTGAGTGCGTAAGGTAAGAAAGAACTCGTTATTCCAGTCGACAGGTGGCGCCCCCAGGCGACAACAACAGGAATATAAGCAAACATTCATATCTGTTTTCAGGGTCAGCAAGAAAATAACTTTGTTTACAGTGCGACAACTGAAACTATCCGGAACTAATATTTAACGCAAGAATAAGTGATGCGATCAATCACAAAAGGAAAATTCTTGTTAGTGACACATAAAAAAAGGTATATGCAAGCAGAGAAAATATCGCTAAAAAAACTATTTGTTAATCTTTATGCATTTAAAATAAATAGATAACGCAAACTGCAAAGACTAGTTCCAACATCTCTACATATAATAAAAGAAAGAGTCTGTCTGTCTGTCTGTGTGTGTCTTTCGTTCGTGCTGCGCGTAAGCGAATAGACACAGGGCTATGAAATTTGGTGCATTATGTGCATTTAGACAAGGGCCAGTGCACCTCGAAGCGATTTTTTCGAAATTCGAATTAGATTATTTTTAAGTTTTTTGACGAAATCACATCATTTTGAGACATAATGGGTTATAGGAAAGTGAAATATTACTCCGTTTTATTTTCACATCGTCGTGAAACGCAGGCACTTAGCTATTTTACGAACTTAAAATAAATTTCGTATTTCAATAAATCGATTAAATACGAATTTATTTAGCAAAGTGAGCTGAACACCTTTGCAACGGAATTTTAAAATATGGTTTTGGCAACAATTTTTCATTCTTATTGTTGTTGATAGATTTTTGATGAAATCGCATCATTTTGAATAGTTTCATTCTTTTAGAAATGTGGGTTTGGCAACGTTTTTCATCGTATTTCTTATGTCATATTTTTTAAGAAATTGAAAAATCGTTTTTTTTGCAAAGGTAAATTGTTTAATTTATTAGGATAATTAATATTTACATTAAGGGATATTGCTTATTTCAATTTCATTGTAATTTTTTATATTTTGTTTTAGTTATAAATAATTTTAATTATGAAAAAGTTTTGCACGATTTTTTTAGGAAATAAAGCTCTTAATCTCTTTATACCATTTGAGTTCTTAAGATTTTGCAAAGAGAAATTGGTTAATTTATTTATTAGGATAAGTTATATTTCCATTAAGGGATACTGCTTATTTCATTGCCATTATATATATATATAAATTTCATTGTCATTTTTTTATATATATAATACATTTTTATTGATGCAAGAGAGGGTTTTATTCTTAACAAAGAAAAAATAGTTGTAAGAACTTAGGGGGCTATCGGTCCCAGGTGTGTCTTTCAGGCGTTTTTCCGGTACGTTTAAAAGCCAGACAAAGGCTGGCCGCATAGCGGCTAGTAAATGAATAAAGTTAACGAATTCGCTTTCTTACGTATATTATACGTTGAAAGACCGTAAAAATCGTTTTGAGAAATGTTTCGAAATACAAATGCTTTTACAGAAATATTTCTTTACTTAACAGCAACAAATTACAAAAGTATTAGAATTTAATTTAGATATATTCCTGTAAAACATTAACGAAAAAAAAAGCATTTTTAAATTCCCTTTTTCGACCTAGTTTAGCAGATTTATATTTCATGCAGTTATGCTTCGGATATGAATTGGAAAATAAAGTAAAAAAAAATATAGGACTTTAAATATTTCTGTTGATATTTAGCATATATTTATTGACTAATAATTCTTTTTAATTGTGACCTGAAAACTTCAGATAATAATCTAATACCTCGAAAAATTTACTCAAATAAAAATAAATGTATAACTATCAGAAAATAATTGTTTAACTAAAAACTGTAATTCATAAGATTAGAAAGGCCCACCAGCGGCCGAGCGGTAAAGACGCTGAACACTGGTAGTTCGGTCCGAGGTTCGAATCCCGCGAACGGGCTGGCTGCATGACGTTTTCGTGGTTTTCCCCATGTGTAACGTGTATACGAGCCAGTTTCCCTTAGAAAGTCCTCCACGAAGGCATCCCTCCCCTTAGGCAGATAGCCCTCGTGTGCTTTGCCGTAATTGAATAACCAACCAACCATAAGATTAGAAATTCAATTTGATTTTGGTACGGAAATTTTAGTTTAACACCTGAAACAATTTTAAGCTAAACAGTTACATCAGGCCTATTAGTTTACGAGAAATTACAGAACATAAAATCTTCGAAATGATAAAATCAAACGGCAGGGAAAAAATTTGCTGATTTTATTTCACCATAAATTATTGTCATGTGTAGATTTATGCATTTATTTAATAAAAATCGAACTTTTAATAAAAACAAATAGTAAGAATAAATTTTGTTGATCGTTTGCAGACGAAACTTGCAACAAATACGACAATATTTTTATTTTGCCAGAACACAAAATCCAAAAGGAAAAAATAACAAACACCTAGAAAAAGTGTCTTTCAAGGTGTTTAATAATTTTCTAGAAGTTTAAAATAAATTTTCTTTCATTTATTATTACAAATAAGTGATAATTTGAAACAGTTTTAACACTTAACTTCCAAAATTATTAATGGTGGCACTAACTTTACATACAAAATAGGTTCTCAGCATAAAAAAGAAAATAAATAAATAAAGGAGAATTGGTCGTTGTTTCTTTTCACCGAAATTTCTCAAAGCTGGCGGGGGGGGGGTTGTAGGTGAATTCCGAGTGAAGTGCGATGCGAACTACAATGAAGTGCCGTGCAGTATCTCCTCTCTTGTGTTAGGAAGATAAGAAAGAATAAAAATCTTTCTTCTCTGAATTTTTGGCTATAAAAGTGAAACCGATTCACTCATCGCTTTTAAGCAGAGCTTGAAATTGACGATGCGGGGGGAAGCGGTCTTTTACTCCAAATTTGAGGGGGGTCCTCCTTATAAAATACTCAACACTTTGATAGTTTTTTAACTAAAGAGTTATTTTGCTTAAAGCAAAAACTCCTAACGAGTTTCTTATAATGGGTGTCTATTATATAAATTTAGTTTTATAATAAAAGAGAATTTGTCCTTGATAGTGAATTTGTAAGTGCAGAATGCTATTAATCCCAGATGAATCTTGTTTTAATTATAAATCACGTCACGTACTTGTTTCTCCAAGTGAAGATTTAATTATTTTCTGGGTGAGAGGCGGAATAAGGATTTCATAACCGGACGAGTTACTTGGAAATAAATAACTAGATTTAAAAAAAAAAAAAAAAGAAAAATTTGAAAAAAAAAAGAATTAAAAAAAAAAAAAAAAGGAGAGAAAAAGACCAAACAGTATAATTCAAACTCTTCAAGAGCTGTCTGAGTAGAATTCCTTCTCTCGGAGTAAGAATGAATTCTCTTAGGTTCTCTCCGTCAACAAATGGCATTCAAAAATTAATTTCCACATTCCCATACAATTTTGGTAATTTGTTGCAGACAAGCACGCAATGGCTATACCTTGGAGGCAAAAGCCTTCAAAAATCAGCTTCTCTTCCTTCTTTTCTAAGAATATTTTTACGGTAAACTGGTCCATGTAGATAGATTACTGAAAGGTTCTATGTGAACTGAAAAACGAACAATGGTATGATATTTATATTCACTGATTTTAAACATTCAGTTGTTCTCAGAAGTTACAATATTTCAAGACGCATATTTCACATGTTTATTTCATTAGACTGTGGGGTTCCTCCCCCCCTTTTATTTCAAAGTTCAATATCAGAAACCCCTTACACTGATATAGCTTAGAGAGACGTAGCCAAAGGCAAATGCGCTCTAGTCAGGAACTCGGTCTCTCTAACGAAGTCAGTGAAACATAGACTTAAATACCACTCTTACTCATTTGCATTAACCGGGTTTCTGAAAATAAATTCTTGTAGGAAATCGTAAGCTGAAACTAGGAGAGACAGGAAAGGTGCATAAACTTAAAATAACTGTTATAAAATAAGGATAAACCATACAAGACATCTCCTATTTTACATATACAATATACACTCGATTGTCTGAGATAATGAACAAGTGGAAAGTGAAAAGATAACTCGTACCATAAACTGTTTTAAAGAATAAACATACAGCACGAATGTTCAAGGAAAATGAAATGAACTACAATAAATAAATAAAAGTGAGCTGAATGAAATGAAAGTAAATGAAATGAACGTAAATGAAATGAACTACAATAAATAAATAAATAAAATCTGATGTGGACACCACATGACTTCCTTGTACGAAATATTAAATTATACGCAATTTTCCTGCATTTCATTTAAACTTATTGGATAGAATTAAATCTACTTCGTCGATAGTGCATAAACCACAATAGAATAAATGCATTCCTTAAAATTCACCATACTGCTTACCGTAGCGACACTCTGGCGCTAGGTTCACTTAACAGCATTACATCTCATTCATTTTATAACTCAGAATGCACAAAAAATATGTATATCATCTGCAGAATTATCTAATCGTTGCCACATGTTCTATTCAATATTGCTGTAGAAACTAAAATTACAGGAGCCAGATGGCGCTGCAAGTCTGATTTTTTTTTTTTTTTTTTAGTTGAATTAATTGCGATTGAGACTGCGAAGAATGGTGAACCATGAAATGTTAAGTGCGAACCCTATATTTAACTGTAGTTGGAAGTGTTTTCTTGTCGTCGTATATTGTCTATGTCGTCAATAAAATTGGATAAAATATTGGATTTAATTGATTTCGTCTGACAGGTAAGAAGCTTTGATTATTTTATTTGTTTAAATGCTGAAGTAGAATTCTAAAGCGAAAGCGATTTTTAGATGTAAGTTACAAATGCCACACATTCTATTCAATAATTAATACATCTTAAAAACTGTTTCATGACATTTATGATCAAATATTTAAATTCTTAATTATGAGCAATCTATAAATACATTTCATCTCCACAGCAGGTAGGGGACGGAACGTTTTAGAGGTTATGCGTTTTCATGCTGCACAAGCACACGGACCGTTTTAAATAATTTCCCTACTTAAATTTCTCCGAAGGTAACAAGATGCGTAACATGAATGTCAACAGCAAGGTCGTCGCAGTTCCGGCTTGGTGGAGCAATGATCCTTCAAGGACGTCTACGCGCGCAACAAGTTGTTATCCTAGGAATAAATGAAAAATCCCACAAACGAACGTAATTCTTTCTTTCGCCTTGCTAGATACGTCTTGATAATTATTCCATTTAATTAAATTATATCTAGTAAACAGAAATCGTGACTAACTGTACTCACTTCAGCTATGGAAAACTTACCTCTGGCACAAGCCATCATAAGAATGACTTTAAAAATTCACGTACAATATGGTACTTTCAAATACAGCACACGAAATTGAAATACTCTTAGCTCATTAAAGATATGGAATTAATAAAAAATAGCACAGCAAAAGATACATTTCAGAAGTATTATGGGATGCATACTTATATACGCACTGACTTTTAACAGTATCAAATATGGCATTCAGATAACTAGGAAACTAGGAGGCTAAAGGTTTAAGTGCTTAATTCTCGCATTTGCACTAACAAGAAGATATTCCGTTTAGCTTAACGAGGCATTAGATGTTTCAAGATCATAATCTGAAAGGTTACAAAGAGATTATCAACAGGAATTAATATAAAAGTATACTAATCAAACCTTCTTCGCCCGTGTTGTTAAGAAGATTATGTTTCACTTTCGAATTTACTATACTGTAACAGCCTGACTTAATCGAACTCGAAGTTACGCGGTTCCTCCTTTTTTATACTTTATTTTCACATCTGCGGTTGTAATACAGTTGCATTTAAAATTAGCAGTTTAAAAAAGTAAGTTTTTAAGAGTTTCAAATGTAAACATATTCGCGCCACGTTAAGCTTAGCTACGCTTACTTTTAAACTGCTGATCATTCTACAATTATCGCATGTAGATGAATTAAAGTCATAAAATCCTTAACTGAAACATAAGAACAACATAATTCAATCACTTTTATTGCAAAACATGTAAAATTTACTAATATATACCAACCACATGACTTCCTTGTACGGAATATTAAATTATACGCATTTTTTCCTGCATTTCATTTAAGTTTGTTGAACTGAATTAAATCTTCTTTGTCGATAGCGCATAAACCACAATAGAATAAATACACTCTTATAAATTCACTATATTTACTTACCATAACGACACTCTGGCGCTAGGTTCACTTAACAACGTTACATGCCATTAATTTTATAACTCAGAATGCACAAAAATTATATCACCTGAAGAATTATCTAATCATTATCACATGTTCCATTCAAATACTATAATTAATCTAAAACGATGGATAAAAGAAATTAAACAAATAAAAAAGAAACAATTTTTCACACACGATTCAGCGCCGCTTACCTTTTACGCATGCGTTACTCGTAGATATTCTCCTTTGTCCGAGACACACTGGCGACAATATTTGCTGCTAATACGAAACACTTACTCCTCGAATTTCATTAGAGCTATATTTCTCATTCGATTAATTAATTCAGTTCTCACTTCGCGGCAAACCAAAAGTACATAAAAACTCAAAATATTTTCATTAAATATTGAAAGATATAGAGAAACATAAAACACCAAATACAGTTAAAACAATTAAAAAACAATTTTACAGTTAAAATTACAGTTTCTATGCAAAAAAAAGCAATTCGGCCAGCAGGCAAGAAGGCAGATTTTTCGGTGCACAAATTTTCCTTTTGGTCCCACTCGGCAAAAAGACACTGAAGGTGCAGAAAAGAATTAATTCTTCAAATGTAAACAAATAGGGCTGCTACGGTAAAAAAATTAGGCTTACTCGCCCTTAAACAACTTTTAAATTGTTAATAATTCTACAAATATTTTATGCAGATTAACTAAAGGCATAAAAACCTTAACGGGAAAATAAGAACAACACAATTCAATAATTTTTAAGCAAAAAATACACAATTTACCAACATATAAAATAAAAAAATTCCATAAAAAAAAAAAAAAATAAAAAAAAAAAAAAACAGCTCACTGAACCGAGTAACAGAGTAGATATAAATGTGTAAGATAAAAAAGTTATGAAAGCAATTTTCTAATTTTAATTGGCTATAACCTCTTTTATTTTTTATTTAATTTGGGGACTTGCTCTCTTTACCTTAAAAATAGCGCTTTAAATCTAAATCAAATTAATCATGCGATTCTACGTAACGCTTAATGCTAATACTTCTTGTCCAATCCAAATCGACACATTCGCGAACATAGAACGCTAGTGCCTCTCCGCGCAGACCGGTACTGTTAAATACTGTTACCAGTAGGTACTGTTAAAAATGAGTCGTGAATTTCAAAATGGTGAGATTCAATACATTTATCCGCATTTTCGTAGCAACTGTTTGCAATTATTTAAAGGGCATGATATAGAAAGAGAGACTGATGAAGCATTCAAAAAAAAAAAAAAAATAAATAAATAAAATAAAAAAAAGCTTTGACGAATTTAATGAACGTGATTCAACGTGGGTTTTGGAAAGAGTTGTTACATGCGAATTAAATATTGTAAGGTACGGGCCTCTTCCTTCCAGTAGTTAATTATTCAGCTATAATGAAAGCATATGAAACTTTATGTATAATACATATACATGTATTAACATAGTGAATGCTCACTTTTATGAAGTTCTAAGCATTAATGCAAATATCATTCATAAAATTTTGGAATTGTTTTATCTGATACATAAAAATATAGTAATATCTTATAATGTATTTTCTCCCTCCTCGTCTCATGCCTTCGTGGTGTAACTGGCAGCACAATCGACGCGTGCTTGAGAAGTCCGGAGTTCGAATCCCGGCGAAGGCACAACAAATTTTCATATCTGCAGGATAAAAAAAGAGAAAAAAAATCGAATGACTCTATAATCTATGTAGTTTTCGTATATACTCGGGAACGCTTGAAAGTTTAAATATTTAAAAAATATAATGTAGATTGGGGGTAAAATATTCGTGTCTTTCTTCGGTTCAACCGGTAATGTGTGTATGTTGGTAAATATATGTATATTCGTAACAGTTATACTATGCCGCGTTTTTGACAAGCTTTCGTTCATAAGAAAATTTATTAGCAAATAAAAGAAGTATTGAAATTAGTAAACTAATGAAAACCAACGTTATGGAAAGAAAACTGCAGAAATATTTATATTTCCAGAAGTATATCAAAGTTCCTTTTCTTAAAAACAGCAGGTGTATCGTAGTTTTTATTTCTATTTCGTTAAAAGCTAAATTGGTAAAATAAAAAATTTCTATAGTATATGGTAAAACAAATCAATAGAAAATCCATATCGTGAATGAAATTCATGCCTTACACTGGATTAGAAGTAATATTTTAAGTGTTAATGCATATTTAGCACAAAATGTGTTTATTTGCGTTATAAATTTAACTAAAAAGGTTCTTATAACAGTATATCGCCTTTAAAATGAGCCGATGATACTGATATACTTGCGAAAGAAGTTCTAAAAACCTGAAATGTCGAAATAGTTTGTCATATCTTACCTTTCTGCTGTCCCGCCTCATAGAGAAAATGACTCCACCTTCTTGTATTTTAAAAATTTATTGCACACACAAACCTAAATACTAAAACTATACTACTAATACTAAGGTATCTACATTAATTAATATTAGTTAGATTCGTTTTACTAACGGCTCCCAGGAGCCTTCCCTTTTTCATGACCTCTCAGTAGGTCTCCCTTTGGAAAACTAAACTTTTGGCGGCTCTCCGATTGAGAGTTAGCGCTCCCTATGCATCTTGTTGGTTGGCGTCAACCATATATCACAATGTTTGCAAAGAAACAACGTATGATAAGGGTATCTTTTGTAATCCATATGAGTTATGGGTTCAAGGGTGTTTCGAATAGAAGAAGGTAATGTTTGTGAAAATATACTACTTCTATTTGGAAATGACTAATAATTAATTATTCGCTTTTTGTCAATTAAGGAAAATTGTAATAGTATCAAATATAATGTGTGTGAAAGACATTGCGGTTGGATTGTGAATTAAATTGATACTGTATGAAATTTGAATAAACAAATTGAGGTTATACGCTAGAATTGAAAGAGAAAGCAATTAAGAAAAGGTACGTACGGAAGATGTTAAAATAAAATTTAAAAAGTTGCAATTGAGTAAAACTATAGAACACTAATAATTCACATCTGAAAAAGGATTTAGCATATTTCATGTAAAGCTTAATGTTACTTTTAATGATATTTTGCATATCTAATTTGATATCTTTTTATATTTAACGCAATGTATATATTTAGTTTTTATATAATTATTTTTCTTAATTTTTACTTTAATGTATATATCTAATTATCTTTTATATTTAACGCAATTTATATATTTAGCTTTTATATGTTTAACGTATTTATTCGTTAATTTTTCATGTTTTTTTTTTATTTAATGGAGTTCTGTGTGTTTAATTTTTATATAATCTTTTTTAATTTAATGTTTAATGATATTAAGTACATTTAGTTTATAAATATTTTTTCTTAATTTTTACTTGCTTTAATTTTAAGTTTTCATAACACTATAGGTAACTACGTAAATGTGATATTATGAATAGAAGATTTAAGAAATAAGACAAACTTCTGAGTACACAGGAAATTATAAGGCGTAAAATGTATGGAAAAATTAAAAATTTACATCTAAAATTAAGGTCTTCTAAATCAATCATTAAATTCGAAAGTAAGTGTCATCAAGATTACCTGGGAAATAACCCTCATACACAGTCCAGTCACATTAATGTGACCACCACGTACTTTCCATGTCAGAGTTAAATAACCAATCACAGAAGGCAGGTGGCAGCACAGTGCAGTTGAGCGTATATAAAGGGTGTGTGAGGGCTTCGGAAAACATTTCAATCGTTGGCGTAATGCAGAAACGAAGCGATTTATCCGACTTCCAAAAGGGCATGATCATTGGCTTTCGGGCCAAGGGTGGAAGCATTTCCGAAACGGCTGAGTTTGTGAACTGTTCGCGTGCCGCCGTGGTAAAAGTGTACCGTGCATGGCAAAATGGGACTGTCCAAAATCAGCGACGTGGCAAATGTGGTGCACCACGGGCCATAGATGACAGAGGCGAACGACGGTTGCGGAGATGCGTTCGGGCAGATAGACGGGCTACCGTTGAGCAACTGACCACCAAAATGAACCAAGGGGCTACCAAAAGTGTCTCCCAAAGTACTATTCAGCGAACATTGCTGCGTCTGGGCCTCCGAAGCAGACGCCTGGTTCGTGCACCTATGCTGACTGCTGTTCATCGACGGCGAAGGCTAGAATTTGCACGCCAGTACAGCAGCTGGACGTCCACTGAGTGGCGACAGGTTGCGTTTTCGGATGAATCGCGTTTTATGCTCCATCGGACAGATGGACGTTGGCGTATAAGGCGTGAAACCTCTGAAAGGAACCACCCTGCAACCATTGCCGGAACGGTCCAAGCTGGAGGCGGGAGCATTATGGTCTGGGGAATGTTTTCCTGGCATTCTCTAGGTTCACTGATCATTGTGGAAGGCACAATGGATCAATACAAGTACGCATCTGTCCTTGCGGACCATGTTCACCCCTACATGCGCATTGTTTTTCCTCAGGATGATGGCATCTTCCAGCAGGACAATGCGAGGTGCCATACAGCTGCCAGTGTACGTGCGTGGTTCGAAGAGCACCAGGATGAGTTTACCGTCCTCCCCTGGCCAGCAAACTCACCTGACTTAAACCCAATCGAGCATCTGTGGGACCATCTCGATCGAGTTGTTCGCGCCATGGATCCTCAACCGCGTAATCTAGCGCAGCTGGCCACGGCATTAGAGTCGGCATGGCTCAACATCCCAGAGAACACCTTCAGGGACCTATGTGACTCTCTTCCTGCACGTCTCGCAGCAGTCCGCTCTGCGAAAGGTGGTTATTCTGGCTTTTGACAGATGGTCACATTAATGTGACTGGACTGTGTATATGTAGTAAAATAGCTGGAATACGAAGAAAAATACAAAAGCTAAAAATTGATTAACAAAGAACCTCCGGAAAATCAATAAAAGATAATCTCTTATCAAAGTGTGACGTCATCTTATCCGCTAAATGAAGAATCAGTAAACACTCCTTATTTGCTGCGCCTCCGCCTCCCCAATCCGCCTGCGGGCTTGTAAAGCGCATCGCCTGCTGTTGCTGAACTGTCCATTTCACACTACTAATATACATACATTTACACAGATTCTTCATTATTTATTTAGATATAATACAGGGCTGCAATATTTTGTGGCAACAGTTTGAAAAGTGATTCAGACTTTTAATGTTTTCAACGCAAAATTGCAAATCGGAAACAATAGTTCTGCAGAGACAAAGCAACTTTGGAGAAAAAAAAAAAATAAAATAAAATAAAACACTTAAGGATTCTACAAGCTAAACGCACTAAAAAGTAAAAAAAGAAAAATCCAAAAGGTTTCAGATTTTAAATTACGTTCAAAGGGGCGCTTTCTTAACATTTTGTGTGTTGTTCTTTATTAAATATCATGTTCTTCGCACCTAAATCATAAAATTAGTTCAAGAGCAGTATCGAAAAATAATTTTAAAATGAACATATCTTTAGAATTTTTGATACACAGTCTTACGTGCTGGAGATAAAAGTGCTTTTTCTGTGCAAAGTTGCCATTGCTCGCTTTGAAATCCTTGAGTTTTTTAATCAGAAATTCGTTAAAGTTTTACAAAATATGAAATCGATAATAAAACAAATTCCAAATTTGGGTTTCCAGATGAAATTTGGAATTCGGGTGGAAACGTTCAATATTCAAAATTTGATGGCTCTAGGTACCGTTGTTTTATCACAATGTGAGAAACATACATACATTTATGCAGATTCTTAATTTCTTTAATTATAATACAGAGCGATAATATTTGGTGGCAGCAATTTGAAAAGTGAAAACAACGCTTTTAGTGAATCAACGCAAAATGCCAAAACGAAATTAATAGTCTTTCTAAGCAAACTGCCCCTTTGGACTAAAAAATACTTTTTTTAACCCATCATAATATTCTTGATCATATGCAACTAAAAATAAAATAGTAGAGCTCCCATGCAAGAACAGTATTGACATATTAATATAATTTCAAGGAACATTTTAAGTGATGGTCTAGAAATGATGTATAAGAATCTTATTATTTGTTTTATTTTTTATTTTATTATTGCGCAGTAATCAGGTAAAACAGTAATGAGAACAAACACTACGTTCGAAAATACGTTCCAGCAAATACGTTCGAAAAAATTCTTATTAATTTTTACGAAAAAACAAAAACAAATATATTCAAAAGTATTACGTACTCCTTATTAATATTAAAAATTGTGCTTTCAAATCATGTAACTGGTTTTAGCAGCTAGAATCAGATTTAAAGATTGGTATTAGCAGCAAGACAAAAAAAAAAAAAAAAACTGAGGAAAACAATTTGTCACTGGTTTTTACAATCATTCGGTGTCACACGATCTACAAAAGTCATGCGATACTAATCTTTGTTTTTGCCATTTGTGTGATGTCAGTTTATTAGAAAAAGTACTCTTTTCTAATAATGAGTTTCGTAAATATACCAATATGCCAAGTAATAACGATTTTTGCCAAAATTTCGGTCGGTATGAGAATAAAATTTTGAACAATAAAATTGTCTACAAAATGCACCATAAAAGATTCATTTTGAAAGTAACAAAACATAAAGAAAATTTCTGCAATGACTAGGCTGTTCAGAGAAAAAAATTTAAAACTCCATGCCCTTAGAAAGACTGACTCCGCAACCTTACGACCAGAAGGTTAATTACGCGAAAACATGTTTTAATAAACAACTCCACGAATGATTTAACTCACAAAAGCAACCTCAACACAGTTATATCTCTGAAGTCAGTTCAATGGCACCTAGCTATAGTTCCTTTAAGCATTAAACAAAAAGTTTTACGACAAAATTATGCACATAATTTTATATGTAGTGCCATTTTTGTTTGTGGAAAGCATTGATGTTCGCTCGGATGATATTAGAAAGCAAAATTACTTTCAGAATTTTCCAACATACCTCCTTGAACTCAAATACACTGCTGGCCACCGTAAATGCAACACCCTGAAGGAAGCATGCAAATAACATGAAATTTACAACATGCATTAGCAGAGGTGAGATATGCAAATGATTAGAATTTCAGCGCAGACGCACATCACGCGCGCCTGTGGCGCCACTTCAAAGCCCTATTTAAGGCTTGGGGTTTTCGACGATTTCAAGTTCGGCAATTCTGTTTTTTCAAAAAAAAAAAACGATCAATTATGCCTCGTAGTAAACAGCGAACATCGTTTGATCAAGTATGCGAGTTCGACAGAGGAAGGATAGTGGCTTACCGAGAGTGTGGATTATCTTTCAGGAAAATCGGTAGTCGTTGGACGAAACCAAACAACTGTAATGCGGATATGACACCGTTGGATGCAGGAGGGTACGACGGACCGACGTGTTCGATCACATCCACCTCAGTGCACCACTTCACGTGATGACAAGAACATTGTGCGCATGGCAGTGACGGATTGCTCAGTCACATCACCAACCATGGCACAGCTCATTCAGTCTGTAACCCACCATCCAGTGTCTGCGCGTACATTCGACGACGTTTACAGCAGAGTGGACTGTCCGCAAGACGTCCATTGCTTCGTCTACCCTTGACGCAGAACCACAGATGTCTCCGCCGCCAATGGCGCGATGAAAGAAGGATGTGGACGGCAGACTGGAATGAAATTGTCTTTACTGACGAGTCACGCTTCTGTCTGCAACACCACGATGGTCAGATTCGAGTCTCGAGACACCGTGGAGAGAGGATGCTGAACAGCTGCGTTATGCACCGCCACACTGGTCCTACACCGGGTATTATAATATGGGGCGGTATTGGATATCACTCTCGCACTCCTCTAGTATGCACTGCCGGTACTTTAAACAGCCAGCGCTACATCTCCGAGGTGTTGGAGACACTTGTCCTTCCTTACCTTCAGGGCTTGCCCACAGCCATATTTTAACAGGATAATGCGCGACCACACGTGGCACGGATTGTCCAAGGGTTCTTCGTTAATTGCCAGATTGAATTGCTTCCCTGGCCGGCTCGCTCTCCGGATCTTTCGCCGATAGAAAACATGCGGTCCATGGTTGCTGAACGAGTGACCCAGATTACATCCCAAGCTGCCGCACCAGATCAACTTTGGCAAAGTGTGGAAGTTGCTTGGTCTGCCGTACCCCAAGAACACATCCAAAGACTCTTTGAATCAATGCCGAGGCGTGTGGCACCGATGATCTCCAACAATGGCGGTTACTCTGGCTACTGATTCTGGAAAGAACCACACTTCACAGAAGTCTATAAATTTAATTATTTGATACTTGGTCAACACGTTATCCACTAAATAAATTTTGTTGTGATATCTCTTGTCTTTCTATTGTCTTATTCTAATTTGGGTGGCCAGCAGTGTATATGGGTAGCCGATATGCATACTTAACTATTTTTAAAAAGCTATGCTTTTAACATCTATAAAAAATACAAATCTGACAAAAATATTTCACATTCAGCATACATTTTCTTAAATTTTAGAGAACTTAGAATATTTTGTTGTGTTCCTGAACACAGCTAAACATATGGATAGTAAGCACTCGGATACAGTGGCGGTTAGGGACGGCGGACGACCAGGCAAAAGCGTTTTGAGGCCGATCAAGAAACTCGAACGATCGAATCAACACAGATGACTCCTTGAAACAGCCCTGCGCGTGAGGGAGACGTGGATGCGCGGGCCGCATAGCCAAAGAATACACATAGAGGTTCTCTGGCATAGCGCACTAAAACTTACATGAGATACTGCCAGCTGTAGGATAACTGCGCATACCTGCACCATTACTGTGTTTTGGTGAGTAGCATTATTTTGTTATTTTGGTGGTAATTAGTTTGTGCAAGTGCAAAATTGTGTTTGCTTTGTGTTTTTTCCTCGTCCGGAAGCTTACTTCAGTGCTTCGTTTGATTTTATACGGCATATTTAAGGACTGAGGATCATCTTAAATCTTTAAGTGATTGAGGACTAACGTGGACGCGATTTGTTGACTTTGGAGACCGGCGAGCTTGTGTTTTACAGTTTATTCACCATGTTTATGCTCTAACGTACAATGATTTATGTTTTTTCTCTATTCGGTTTTGAAAATCCTTATTTTGCATTTTCACGCTATATTTACTGTATTAGAAACATTTTTCTACAGCAGGCACTTAAGGCCAACAAGGCGGATTCATGTTTACATTAAAACTAACGAGAGTCTAACTGTAGTAAATCATTTGGTGCAACAGAGCGTATTGTCTTTTTTCCCGTCGAAGACTTGGATACGATCCGGCACTGCTGCACCATTTTTGAAGTTTTCTTGTTGTTGCACGATTTGTTCCAGTTTAGCACTGGAACTCTGGATTTAATTTTAAGAATTATTTTGAAGTGTTTTAAATAAGATTTTATAATCAAACTATAATTATTGTCATTTCTATGTGTTTTTGTTAAATGTGGTGATGTAATAGTGTGTGTTTTGATGAAAACCGGCTGCTGTAAACCGCCTCTCTCAATTTTAGATAAATTTTATGAGAAATTTTTATTTAGAATTGGAAACTTAGAAACTTTGAGTTTACACACTGCTCGGCATTGAAAATGCAACACCAAGAGAGTGGTCAGAAAGTGATGAAATTTGGAAAAACGAGACAGCAAGCAGCAATAAGTGACCTTTATTTCAAAATGATAGTCAGAATACAGAGTGAGAACGGCGTCGGCTCAGTAGGATGTAGGACGACCGCGGACAGCGATGCACGAAGAAACACGTCTAGGCATAGAGTCAATAAGAGTGCGGATGGTGAAATTGAAAATATTGTATTATAACTGAAAAAGATTCTCTAGCGAATTTTACTGTGCCACTGAATAATGTAAATTGACGACAAAAATATTGCAGTTGAATTTTTTACGTTACTTTTTAGGTACGTAGAATGGATAAACGATAAATCAAAGGAGGTGCACAGAAACTCCAAGAAAAGAGACAAAATCTCTTGAAGGATACTTCAAAACATTGCTAAAAAATCAGGTATTTGTATCCGGGATTTCCAAAACCAGCACCTTTTCCCCCGATATTTGCTGCGCAAACACAAGAAGAGAACACCCTTTCAAAAGCATTTGAGGCTGAAATATCAAACACATATGAGTACAATTGGGTGCTGCTAACAATGGACACAACCAATACAGAAAATACTGCCTTAACAACAACAAGCGCATGGTACAGTCTCTTTCATTTTTGTCTGCTTTCTATTTTGCACGACCGACAGCAGCTCAAGATCGACAGGATTTTATTAGCAAACACACCTGCCAACCTTCAGCTCAAAACATTTGCCTTTTCTTCCTCATCTAGTGTTTTATCGTCCTAGCGGAAGTAATTAAAAAATGGTTGAGTTTCCGTAAAGAAACAAACGGATTACTTTATTCAGACAGCTCTAACGAAAGTACTTTCGTTAATGGAGGAATGAGAGATTGGCCCCACGTAATACAACGCGTGAATGAACATGAAGCGAGTAAAATTCATAATAAATGTACAGAAGCACATATTATGGATGTAAAAGGAAAAGACATACACAGTAATTTGTTTTCAGAAACGACGACAATTCGTCCAAAAAATGCAACAGAACAAAAGCGAGCGTTGGAAGTAATTATTGACTTTGTTCAATTTAGCGGAAAAAGAGGAATGGCTATCCACAGTCAAAGGAATGAAAATGCTCGAAGCTTAACACATGTTAATGTTGATCATGGAAATTTTCTGGAAACGATACTACTACTTTCAAAATACGAACCTGTTCTTCACAGGCATATCAATGTTATAACGAAACATGTTGATCGTCAAAGTAGAGGGAGTAACGTAACATTGTTATCTAAATTGACAACAGTTTATATCATAACTAGCACCAAGAACATCAAGAGACTGTTAATGTTAGCTGACATTCGAGAAGCTAATTTTTACTCACTTCAAATTGATACTACTACTGACATAAATCAAATGGACCAATGTGCAGTTGTTATTAGATATCTTTATAAAGAAAACATATATGAAAGAGTGGTAGGTATTTTATCTTGTACAGATTCCACTGGGCTCGGTATGTGCAATATGGTCATCAACTTCTTAGAGAGCATGCACATTGATGTCAGAAAATGTATCAGCAATTCTACAGATTGGCGCGTCAAATATGCGAGGTACTCACAGTGGTTTTACTAAATGGTTGAGCGAAAAATCACTTCACCAAATGCATGTTTGGTGTTACTCCCATGCTCTAAATTTAGTATTGGTTGATTCTACGAATAACGTTTTAGAAGAAACATCTCTTTTTTTTCCTAATAAATGAGCGTGGCAAATTCTTTAAGAATCCTATGTAAGAATGGGCGTGTGGAGAGGAATCGATGAAAAAACCAAATCTAGGAAACTTCATCTCATTGGTGAAATTAGATGGAGTTCGAAATACTACGCCCTAAAACACATTTTTGGCACGTTCGATTACAAAGATAATTGTTTATACGTAGAATTAATACTTGCCCTCAAAAGTATTGCTTCCAATGATGTACAAAATGGACAGGTAGACAAATGGCAAAATCTATTTTGGACAAAATATCAACTTTTAGAATAATTTTGTCTGCTCATGTATATTTGAAAATATTTCAATATACTGAGCCAGTAACGAAATATTTGCAGATTAAAGGGCTAGATTACATCCTAGCATATAATAAGGTTAGGGAGGCTACAAGCTCTTTAAAAGCCGTTTCTAGAAACTTTGATTTAATATTTAACGCATCAAAATCGTTTGCAACGGACTGCAATAATAAACTAGAAAGGCTTGACTGTGATATAATTAAAGAAGAATTACCTGCTAAAAGATGTCAGAAAGTGAAGCAAATGGACGACGAAGAGTCGTCCGACTATAATTTCAATTGCCCTATCAAACAATTTGAAGTTACTGCCTTTACTTTTATAATGGATAACAACATTCCATCGATGGAAAGTAGGTTTAAAGGGCATAGGAATTTGTATAAAGACATATCGCTTCTCGATCCCCAAAACTTTTCGAAACCATTGTCGAACTCTTTCGACTATTTATCTACATTATTAGGGCACTATGAAGGTGTAACAATTGATAGTCTTAAGAATGAATATCAGGACCTAGTAAGTAAATGGGAAATACTAAAAGTTCAACTGAAAATCATTACTTTGAATCTGATACTGAGTCAGAAGGAGAGAGTGCTCTATCTATTAATGAGCATTTCTCCAAAGCTAAATGGAATTTTTGCAAAAAATTGCCTCTGATGTGTATATAAATTACTCTTCAAATATGATTTATATAGTAACGGGTACGTCAATGCCTTTTTTGCTTATAAGTTTGTACTCACCCTATCTATAACGCAAGTTGAATGCGAAAGAACTTTTTCAAAATTAAAAATTGTAAAAAGTAGATTAAGGAGTACTATGAACCAAGCTAATTTGGAGTCATTGCTATTGATGAACATAGAGAATATTTTGGCTAAAGCAAAAATTGAAGATATAATGGAGAAAATATTAGCCCAGACGCCTGGAATTAAAAAATATTTAAATGGCTACTTACGAATCAACCGCTGTTTTGTTTATATAATTATTTAGCCATTGTTATTTATTATTTGCAGTTTTTTTGTTTATATATAAATGAATAAAGTGTTACTTTTTCTCAAAGGTATATTTTTATTTTATAAAATTACTCTTTATGATGATGATGATGATGATGACGATAACTTATATGTATAATGACACTTCAATATGGAGCATTAAGGCCGGCATATATTTTCCTGCCAGGGCCGATTCCTTTGGCCAATCCGCCACTACTCGAATATCTTATACCCACAGTACTACCGCATCTAGATATCCAGCGTATGAAGACAAAATTGCCTAAAATATCTATATTAATTGTACGAAATCATTAAATTTTACCACAAGATATATAAAAAACGAAAGAGCAAAAATTACTAGGATTATCAATACCTAATTAAAGGAGTTAGAAAACAGAATTTTTCTGCATATAATTCCAAAAGAAAAATCAGAACATTGTTACAAAAATTCAAAACAAAAACTTAATTTTGAGATACTTCAATAATAGTCAGTTAATCTAAACCTGAGTCATTCAAAATATTTTCTAAAAATGAGACCTTGTAGCAATAATCAGAGGAAAGTTTTCAACAAATATGGAATTGTGGAATTATTCAGGTTAATTAACTTCATACGATCACAAAATTGGACTTGCGCGCATAGATTAGCGCGTAAAATATGCAAATTAGGCCACTTAAGTAATGCACACATGCTGGTGTGAAAAGCTGTTCAAAGTTAAGGTTTCTAAGCTCCCTCAGTATTCATTAGTTATGACTTATTTAAAAGAAGACATTATTTAAAAGAATGGGAAAAGGGGCGATTAACTGGCAGACTCGAAAAAGGAATGGATGTCCCGCAGGATATGATTATCTCTCAGAATGTCATATCAAGAACTCGGAACTGTTCAAAATCCACACTTCAAAAACAATAGATTCGCCGCATTAAATGAGGAATGCGACGACACCTCTTTGGCCAACGACGTCAAAGCAGAAATCGGCAAATCAGCTCATCAAAGCAGAAATCGGCAAAGAAAAAGAAACAACCTAACGTTCAGGAACTCACTGCAATTACGAAAGATCTCTTCTCAGTTGGAAACAGCCAGAATATCAAATCACAAGAAAGGCTCCGGCCTACCCCAGAGGGCCTTGGGCCAATCCCGGTTGCTGCCCCGAACAAGGCCCTGCCCACGGATGAAAATACAGATGCGGAAATTACTGCAGCCTCATGTAACGACGGTTTTACCTTTCCAAGGAGGAGCTCGAAATTTCCATTAGTTATCAAGGACTCCGATTACTCATGGAAAACCCTCCATGGCTTCTAGAAAACTCTGGATATCAGGACTTTAAAGGCTAGATGAAAAGCCAAAATGAATTTCACATCAAACTTTTCTCGATCAACGCATTTAGGAAAATCACTGCACTGCTAGGCAGTAAGAGCATCACATTTCATGCCCACCAGCTAGCTGATGACAAAAATTTAAAAGTTGTCATACGCAGCGTCCTGATTGTGTGAAAAGAGCATGTACGGATAGTTTAAAGGAAAGAAAAAGTATGAAAGGTGGTGAATACGAAAAAGTGAGCGAGGCACTTTATTTCTGGTCCAGGGAAGCAAAGGGAACAGGAGACACACATTTCAGGACCAATTTTACAACAGAAAGCCCTAAAATTTTATGATGAATTTCAAGGAGAATCTAGATTTACTGCTGGAGCTGGCTGGCTGGCTCGACAGATGGAAAAAGCGATACGTCATTAGGCAGTTAAACGTTTGTTTGGAAAAGCTATCAGCTATCTTGAAAAATGTTGCAATATTCAAGGATAATTTCCACAAACTAATGAAAAGGAGGGTATATCTGACGGTCAAATTTATAATTGTGATGAGACCGGTTTGAATTTTCGAATGCTACCTTCGAAAACGCTGACATCCAGAGAAGAAAAATCGGCACCTGGCTACAATAGAAGTAAGGAGAGAGTCACAATCTTCATTGTTGGCATGTAGCAATGCAACATGCAGCCATAAGCTCAAATTAGCGCTTATAGGTAAATAAAAAAAACCCCGAGCATTTAAAAACATAAAAAAGTACACTAATGGAACGGAAACCAACTATGATCTTCCTGTTTGGTATCGAAATCAGTCAAATGTATGGATGAATGGAGCGATATTTAATGATTGGTTTCATCAGCAGCTCGTTCCATCGGTGGAAAAGTTTTTAGAATAAAAAAATCTACCAAGGAAGGCGATTCTCATTCTAGACAATGTCTCATCCCATCCTGATGAAAAACAGTTAGGAGACAAAGATATAAGAGCCATGTTTCTCCCTCCTAACGTAACTTCGGTGTGTCTGTCGATGGACCAGGGCGTTTTAGAGGCATAAAAAAATAGACGTAAATTTCTTTCATCTCTTGTCCTAGCCATGAGGCAGGGTGTGATATGATCCAGAAACTGAAGAAAATAGACATGTTGTAGGATGGATAGCTCATTCTTGGAGTGAAATCGAGCAGATAAGCCTCGTTCGTTCCTGGAGAAAGTTGCTCGACCATCCACAGGAAACGATTTCCGGAAAACAGAAGAGACAGAAAATTGTGAAATAGTTCACATACTTAAGAAAACTCCAAGCTGCGAAGAAGTTAGTGATGGTGATGTTGAAGAACGGATGGGATAAGATGAAAGTTGTGAAATTTTAGAACACGCAGAAATAGTTGCACTGGTGAAAGACAATGTCGATAAAAATGAAGATGAATCAAAAAACGAAGAGTTGAAGACAACGCAAAAGCTAAAATGATGATCCACAGTGAAGGACTGACAGCCGCTGAAGGAATGCTCCGTTACGTAGAGGAACAAGGTGCATCTGGTATGGACATTTTGTTCCTCCGTCGCCTAACGGATGAAGCTGCACGACGATGGAATGAGTGTGAGAAATAATCTTTGTGCTACAAACGTTTAGAGTAATTTACAGTTAAATATTAAGAGTTCTCAAAAACCCACCCAGTATTCCGTAAAACTCGACAGTCTCTCAGTCCATATTATGTCGAGTTTGCGGGAGTCTACTGTACTAAAAATTAAAAAAAAAAAATAAATAACTGCATGTAAAATAGAGTATGCTGAAATTTTTCGTTATTATGAATGAATTAATTAATGTTACTCTGAAATTTAAACACGTAATACTGTTTCTTCTTTGTTTTATGAAAATGAAATATTAAAAATTTGTATGGTAGTAGAAATATAAATTTAAATAATTTTTTTTGAATTAATTAGGTAAAGAATTTTAATATTGTTTCCATGGAAGATTATCAAATTGTAGTGACATTAATCAATATATTTTGGAGCTATTTTAAAAATGTTGGAATTAATGTTAAGTTTTGTAGCGCCGATTTGATTTATGTTGAATTAAATAAAAATGTATGCAAACCGTGAATAAGAAGAAAAAGATTGAATTCTGCCACGTCTGCAAGTTTCTAGTTTATGCATCCATATACCAAGCCAAGTTACTACAACCAGTTCCTTTCAATTTCATTACATACATACGTACATATATATATATATTATCTCATAATTCGAAATTTAGGATTTAATGTTAGATTTCAAAAGTGCCTTTATTTTGTTATTGCCGGTTACGAGAGATTTTACGACATTATATATGTATTAATGTGTAAAGAATGATATATGTATTTACATGTAAAGAATGATAAATAACTTAACAAGTTAAGTGCCTTTGAAATGTCAAATATCCCGAAAATACAACACATTTTAAAGCTTAATATCTTTATAACTGATTTAGTAGAGGAAAATTTTGTATACTTATTTCAGTATTCTTAATAATATATTTGCTACTTTTATTTTACATTCCAAATATTAAAATATTTTAAACAAAATACCATTTTTGTCAGCCACATAGTACTAATGTACTGTGAGCAGCTGTATAATAGCAAACCATGATTTTAGCTATTTTTTCCCAAAACACGAAAATAATGAAAATGCTCTACATTAAAATATAATTCTTTTATTTATTTTTGTAACTTTAAAATCGATTATTTTTACATATAATTCAAGATGATAATTTCTAAAATTTTTAGGCGAGGGGCTTAATAGTTGCTCATATATTCTGATGAGTGGTTTCGGAGAAATCGCGCAAGCAAGGAAGAAAATTACACTTATGTGAAATCGTAAATTTAAAGATAAAATTACCTTCAGATCCTGTAAACGCACATTATTCTCTTAACAAAATAAATAAATAAAATAAAATAAAAATGTACTTTTAAATTAAAGTTTCTAAATATGCATGATTATATATTTAAACAATACTGCATACATACCGATAATTTATAAACTGTGATGGTTTGTCTTTAGATGTTTCAGTAACGGTAAAATTCATTTCATGTAAGTATTTTAAAAAGAAATCGGAAAAAATTAATGATATATAAGAAATGTTATGTAGGAAATGTTGTGTTGATGATTGTCTGCAAATTCAAAAAAAAAAAAAAAAAAAA
>KK121778.1:55753-130291 GCA_000611955.2 Stegodyphus mimosarum
AATCAGAATCTTTAATTATTTAAAAAACTAATAAAGGTATTAATATTTTAGTTTGGTAATATATTTTTGTTTGAATATATATATATATATATGTGTAAGATAAAAAATATGTAAATCAAAATTATAATTTAAATTAACCCCTAATTCCCTTTAATTCTCTCACTCTGTTTTAAAAATCCTAATAATTTCTCTGGATTGCGTCATTTCTAGATCATTCCATTTTGCATGGCCTGCGCAGCGCTGATGACGTAATAATTGGAAACTGAGTCTTTCAACTCAAACCAAAACTTTTATCTTCGTGTGCTTCCATCTTGGCTAACTTAATCACTTCAGTTGCTCTCTCTTCACTGCTTGTTCGCTATTTCGTTGTGTGCCCATCCTATCGCAATACTTTCCAAAATAAAAATTTTCTTGAATAGGCACGACTAGAGTGCTAAGTGACTGTGGCCATAAACGTCAACTGGAAAATAAAAATGGAATAAAAACCGCCTCGACTGCCAAGTTTCTTTATTTTATATAGCTATTATGCATGGACGCTGTTCCGTCTTTTCCTTGCATTTTATTATTTCATATATATATATATATATATATAATGCTTCAATATTATATCCTTGTATTTAATTATGGCGTTTCTTCGTGGGTGGAAAGATTGATGAGGAACGAAGTTTTGCAGTGTCATTCTGTTGATCGGGTAAGGATGAGTCAACTTGGAACGTTCTAGAAAGATCTTTGTTTTGTTGCCGTGGGAAAAGGGTGTACGTGAGAAGATTTAAAGGGTTGCTGTTTCACCTTTTTGCTAGGACGATGGGCACTGGCGAAGAAAAGAGACTGTGTCTGACCGGAATCTTGGCTGGTCGCGCATGCGCAGTTGACTGTTTCGTCAGTTTGGGTGAAAAATTGGAATTTTGGTCCCTGAAAGTGAGCGAAATTCTGGTTTTCTGGCAGCCCGTATTTTTGGGAGAGCTGAGGGAAGATTTTTGAGTTGTTCGTTACTTTTTACTGGAACTCCGAAGGAGGAGTAAGAAGTTTGAGATGTTAGTCCCTTGTTAACGGGAGCCAGTATTTTGATTATTCGTGACTTTTGACTGAAACCCCAAAATGGAAGGGAGAATTTTTGAGACGCTCGTCACCGGACTACTGGATCTTAAAGTCGTGTATATTTTTGAACGAGTTGAAGGGAGCTCAAAAGCTTGAAGTTATGGCTGGCGAGTTGGAGTTATGGCTGGAAGTTTTAGAATTTTCCTTGCTGGGTTTCTTACGTCGCGGTACCCCCTGATTTGATTGCGGCGCTTGTCACGTCCGTGGGTCCATCGAATGTCTGCTCTTCAGAATAAAAGGATCGTCCTCTTGAACTACCAAACCTGCCCACCTGCTGCCAGTTCGAGGAGTGTTCGGAAGGTAGTCCGATGAGCCGTGAACCCTGGTTGTGTTCTACTGAGAATTCCAGCGGATGGCCGAAGGTAGAGATGTGCCAGGGACCCGTATCCTGCTGAGACCAAGCCCCAGGGTGATGCTGCAAATTAAGATACTTTTTTTTTTCTTTATTGCTCTCCCATTCTATATACCTTTTGAGAAATTGTTCCCGTTATGGTTAGACTGTCAAGGACTCAGAGAATCCGTTTCTTGCGTTCACCTCATCAATCTTCTCGCCAAGTGTGATACCATAGAGATAACATTTTGTAACTTTTGGCCAATATTTTGAGTGTAATGTATGTAAAATTTTGATATTGATAAAGGAAAATGATAGGGGTTTAATTATTTGATTAAGAACAAAAGGTTATATTTTTTTTCTTTTCCTTTTCCTCCCGGGAGATAAAGATAAAAATAAATGTGATTAGATTGATTTGCTTACTTTTTTTTGTAATTGATATGTCAGAATTTAAAAGTAACGAAATAAATGATAAATTCTTTAGAGATTAAGTGAATTCTTTTTTTTATTTGGTGTTTCCTTTATTTTCGTAAAGATATGTTAGCTATATTGGAGGCTATATTTGGTATTTCATTGATTATGGTGTCATAGACTTGGAATGAATTCTTTTTAATTGGCAGGGAGCCTGATAACCATTGCAAGCCATTTTCCAACGGCCGTTCCCGGGTGTAAAACAAGCGCGTTTACTCAGAATACCACTATACGATCCACTCATTAATGTGAATTTTCTTCCAGTTGGCCTAAACGATTAGCTGGATAGTTGTAGATAATCTATGAGGATTTCTCTTCTTGTAGCAAGGAAAAATGAATTACAAATTATATTGAACAAATTTTGGAAAATAATTTATTTTCAGCATATTTTGAATTGGTTAACTTGGCTCGGGTACAAAAAAGTATTCAACATAAATTAGTACCTATCAGGTACTGAACAGAAACACGCAGATCAGAATGGACACTACTTATGAAAAATCATGCCAATAAACTATAAGGCTGACTAATTGTTTCCGACCAGCTGTGCGAAAGCGTCCCCTAATGTGCATAGCTGGTTACATCTGTTAAAAAATTTCGTGTTCCCGCAGGGATGATGAATATAAATATCAGTAGCGCGGAACTGCCGTGTGCCCAAGTGCACATGACACTTATTTCCCCGTCTTTAGGCTTGCACTGAAAGTAATTACGAACTCAAGGTTTATGACAAATGTTTCTAACGGAGTCTGTACTGACCCTCTAAGGGTCGATACAATTTTAAAGGGGGGTCAAACATGATCAAGGAGTCGACTGGAGGCTCGACAACCGAATACGCACCGGCTAGGGTGCAATAGCTATAACCAAAATCCCATTAATTACAAAAAAATTAATAAAATTGATAATGAATTGTTTTTTAATATAAAGCTGTATCATACAGAAAGGAAGATACCATATAAAAAGTTAAAAATATAGTAAAATGATTTATAATATTTTTCTTAAATATATAAGTTTTTTAAGCAATAAGTGCAATATAAAAGCACAAGAAAACACTACTTTTAAAACACAAAGAATGCAAAACTGGGATGGAAAACAAAACAAAAAAAAGTTGAATGTTTTTGAACGAGGTGGCTTAGAAATTAAACTACGTAATTTAATGCCAAACATTAAAAACTTTGTATCAAATCACCAAGAGCAGCCATCACGTTCATTAAAATTGAACTTTTGTACAATCAGAATCTGTGATTTTGTTTCTGAAAATCACAGATTCTAAAATTAAAAATAATAGCTCAAAAATGAAAAAAAAATAATAATAATGCAAAAATAATTAAATATAAATCAAATCAACCAACCTTTTGTTCATTTTCTTAATCTAATTTTATCTTAAAGCTATTTATGAGTAATTATTTGTATTATGATTATGTTGTATGGTGCGTATTATAGATAAATATATAAGGGGTCGATGAAGAAAACGGTTCCTTTAAAAGGCGGACGATGTAAGAAAAAGGTTAGGAATCCTCGGTTTAAGATAAACCTTTTATTACAACTTAATAAAATACACAGCTAATGTACTTAAAAATAATTCACTGCTGCTTACAGAATTTAATGTAATATAAAACTAAAAAATCTAAAGTATGCAATTCACGCGGCAGAGTCCTACTACAAACTTTTCAACTTTAATTCAGGCTCTCAAATGATCACTAAGCAGCCACGGCTATCAAAACGTAAAGCCGATCCCGGTGATCGTAAGAGCTTCTCGAAAATAGTATGATACGAAAAAAAAAAAAAATCAGCGATCGTTGCCAAAAGCTCTCCCTTAACCCTTTGACTGTTATTGGGTGCATGTATGCGTCCAGCAAAAACTATCAGTGTGGCCTATGGGCGCATATGTGCGTCCGGCGCAAGCCATCGATGAAATGCTATGGATGCAAATGGGGCTCGGCGAAGGCTTTAGCTATTTACTGCGATCTCACGTGTATGTTCGGAAATTATTTCCATCATATATGCCCCACAGTCTCAGAAACTTCATACATCATTCGTCCGTTAGCAACGAGAAGAAATTAAATCTTGCTTATTTGGTCAGTCATTCTGCAGCCGCACGCCGTTCACGCGAATCTCTAAAACTTAGAACAGTTAGCATTCAAAGGGTTCATTTTAAGAACTTCTCTTATATACGTTAAATAAACTGCATTCTGGTTGGAGCCGACAAAAATAGAAGTAAAAATACAGATGAGAATAATAAGATAATACATTAATAAACATAAAAACATTACAGCTTCGAATACAAATTAATTTGCATTTTAAAGGTTTTGGTTTCAGTTAGCTTCCCTAAACTTCTGCAGCACCCACAATGTTTCTCAAACGTGTATCCGACTCCTATAATGTCGCTCACATAAACAAGATAGGATTCATATGACAGTCTGGAAAGACTTATTTTATTCTAACCAATTATTTTTAGGTTTCCTTTCCTTTCCTTTCCCTCCTGATTTCAGTTTCCTGCCGGAATGTAAATTTGTTATGACGTAAATGCAAATTCTTAACATGTTTCAGAAGCAGTACTTAAGCTACGTTTCAAGAGTTCGAAATGTAGTAGTAGCGGACTTCCCGAGTTTATGCTGCGCGTTTCAAATTAGCTCTCTAGCCGGTGTTAGACACCTTTCAGATTTATTGCTGTGTGCAGCTGATTTAGTGTTAGTTAGGCGAAGGAGCGAGTCATTAGATATCTAATTTACTATGATTTATTACTTTCTTATTTTCTGTTACTTTACGTACACAAGTGGTGATTTGTGAACACGAAGTGCGTGCATCTGTTTTAATTTTTAAACCTTTCTTCTGCAGTATTTATTCTTAAAGGCATAGCAAGAATTCGCTACTTCTTCGACGTAGAATCAGACTTGTACGCTCCCTAAAGGTACACGTAGACTCCATAAGTCCCTTCAAAACTGTGCGTACTGGAAGTTCAAATGTCGCCGGCACATTGCCGAGTCCATCTGCTGCTTTAAACTGCCAGAACCTTTGACTTGTAGTAAATCCAGTCTTCACATGATGTTTCGGATCTATTTTATTATAACCATTCTTTAAACCTAAAGTTAAAAACAAACTGTCTCCTGCTAATGTCAGTGTGCCTAAAGTGTCACCAAATCGACGCGAAAGTGTAAGTGTCTTTCTTAGTAATTTCATTTAAAAGTCCGTGGTCAACGCAAGATCACATTAGCCATCCCTCTTGCGAATTAATAATAATATCAGGACCTCGAATTTCTTTTACACTTTCCGATTTTCTCTTGTTTGGTGAAAAGATGCCGAAGATGTTAGGTGGATGGCTTCTTTTCTAAATCCTCTGTTGCATGATATTCGTGCCAGCATCAATTAGGAAACTGAAAAGATATCTAAGTTCTTCTATTAACTGATTTGCAACTCGCATCTGATCAGCATTTAGCATTGACTTGGCAGTTAAATCTTTTAATTCTCTTGAAGACGAGAGAAATTGGCACGATGGGTGACTCTGTAGAACATGAAATCTTCTTTGATAAAAAGAGATAGCTTGTCCTTATGTTGGCAACTCTATCCTGTAAATTTTCCTTTGATCAATTCATGAGTGCAGACGCAAGGAACATTTATTTTTCATACAAATCAGTAATCTCCAAGCGCAACTTCTGATGACTTTTACATATAGCTCTAAATACACATTCCAGAAATGATAGGGATATTATCACGAGCTATTATTTTATAGCAAAAGATTTCACAAAGGCATGGACATTACAATGAATTCAATGTTTTCATCCACTCCAAACATGGGTGGAGATGGCAATTTGTTAATATATTTGTGAGGTTCAACTATTTAAATCTAAAGTTCTAACTTCGAACCCAACGAACACTTAACAAGCAAATAATCGCTTAAGTGTGAACAGAACACGTGAGACTTGAGAAGGGTTTAAAACCCTTTATTATTCAGTATATTTGCAATCAGTTCCGACTTGGAACTTTACATAAAGCCGCCACTCGGGCTTGAACTTAAATACTAATAATTTGAACTAAAACTAGCTTAACTAAAGCTCTTAAAGAATATAGCCGAAGCTATCAGAATCTAACTAGTTGGCCCCTAAGTATTAATTAAATCGGCGAAGCCTAGCAAGAGCCTAAGATATGGCCGAACGTAATAATAGCTAAGAGAGATGTAGCCAGAAGGCAAACGCGCGCTAGTCAGGGAATCAGACTCTCTCTCTTGAAGTCGGTTTAGTCACGACTTAAATAGTATTCATTCTCATTTGCATTATCTGCGTTTCTGAAATTACATTCTGGCAGGAAATTGTAAGCTGAAATTAGAATAAGATAGGAAAGATACAAAACTTGAAATAACTGTTAATTAACATAATGTAAACCTTACATCTTTCCCCACCAGAATTTAATTACTCGCAAATAAAGGTCTTAAACGACCTTGTTTAAGAGTTTAAATTATATGCTAGAAATCTTTAATATCAAAATTTTAAACTTCTAGAAATTTTTTTTGAATGACTTTCGTCATTAAATTCCTGATTAGGGCCACCTTTACAACAATTTCTAAAGCTATACTAAACTAAGGAAAATATAACAGATTTACAATTTGAATTTTGATTACAGACATGTATTTCACCTTCATTTTCAGTCAGAAATCAGTCTTGTCCTTCCAACTAATCTGGAAGGAAAAAGTATTAGTAATGTCTTTCATATAATTTCCATTTTTGTTACCAATACTCTTTGTTGAAATTATTTTGGTCCTCAAACGTTTTCATTCACACCAACTAAGTTGTTCTTCCCCCATGCTCTCCAGAAATTGTTCTGAGTGAGACGATGTTTTTATGTTGTGTATAGCGACGACCAGCTACTTCTATCTAATCGCTATGATTTGTTATAAACTCGACTTTCCAGACCTTAGAAAACTCCTTACCCACAAAACTAGACCTAATGTCCTAAAATAGAGCTTAAATTTAAAATTCTTAAGTGAAGCCTGGAGAGCCTAACTTTAAGCACATTCAATCTATACTTTCATGCCATTCATCTTTTATTTGCATTCATATTTGACCAAAACACATTTGTATTCGTTTAACTTTTGCAAAAGTTTAAAAGTTAACATTAACATTTCAAATTCAATAGAACATTTTAACACGTAATACTTTAAAATTCATTTTACATTATTCGTTATAGTTGCTATGCCAAATTCACAATGCTTGGCTACAATTTTTAAATTAACACCATTGAAATCTTTCGACTAAACAATTCAGAATTTAGCTTCTCGGACTTGAGAATTCTAAAAGTATTTACAAAATAAATTTTTCGCCAACTTGTGAATTTAAATTCTTTTCTATTTAACAGATAGTTACAATTACATTCTCGCAAACTTGCGAATTCAAGTTCTCGTTTTGAACAGTATTTAGCAACTTTAAACACATGACATAAATCGAACTTTCAATACAAACTAGAAAACAAGGAATTTTCACTTATCTTTTTTGGCTTCTATACTCCTGCATCCTCTTTGCGCAGAACTCTTGAAATGTTGACGATGCTAAACTTTAGAGTCTGACACGTCTCGGGCGGCTGGTATTCTGTTTCGGACCTTCTTTTCTTTTAATTCCTCGGTCGTTGAAAACGGGACGCTTTTCTAATGGGCTGTGGATTTTGGAATTCCAATTTTCTCTTTGTCTTGTACCTTGCCGATCTTGCTTCTGGATCTCTGAAAAGTCTCTCGCTCCTTCTTGGTTCCTGGGAATGAACAGACCTCATTTCGTCGGGTTGCTTTCTCTTGATTCTGGTTGGCATCTTCTTGCGGCATCGGTTCTGCAGCTCGCATTTTTCCCCTTTTGTTTCAAGAGCGTTTTTCGTTGTCTTTTAGGCTCTCACTCTTGTTGAAGGGCAACTTTCATGTCTTTGGTACTGCTCGTTCTGGCGGAGTTTTGCTCTTGTTGAAGGGGAACTTTCATGTCTTTAGTACTCCTCGTTCTGGCGGAGTTTTGCTCTTGTTGCAGTTGTCTTCGTTTCACTATCTGCTCTTCAGTGTTAGCTGCCCTTCTTTTCGTTGTTGAGGGATCCTTGTTTGGCGATGCTGAAATTACAACTCTTGGTGCTGTTTCAGGAGCCTGCAGTAATTCTTTTAAGATTGGAAAATCTGTACGACTATAATAAAGTTTGATTTGATCGATGTTCGCGATAGATTGTTGACCGTTTTCTGCTTTCAAGTAAACCGTTGAAAATTTTATCTTCTCTATGATAAAAAGGCCCTCAAACCTAGGTTCAAATTTGACCACCCTATTTTCGGGTGCCCATGACAGGGAATGCTTTAATTTTAGGACTTTCTGTCATGTAGTATGTTTTACTTCACGTCTGTTTTTGTTGTAGTATAACTGTTGTTTTGACCTTGTCGCATCTGAATTTTTGATGGCATCATTAATAATTTTTTAATGTCACTCAATTTAAACTCTTCCTGTCTTTGTTGAACGAAAAATAGCTTACCCAGAGGCGTTAAAATTTTTCTTCCTAGGAATAGTTCTGCGGGGGGTTTTCTAGTTGTATCATGCTTTGCTGTTCTTAAGGCAAATCCTAATTCATTGACGCAGCTGTCCCAACGGCTATGATAATTCTTCACATATCCCCGAATAATTTTAACTATATTTTTATTTACACGTTCCGCAATCGGTACTATTTTTAGATGCCGTATGCCAAGGCCTGTGCACAAGTTTTCAAATAAATTACTTACAAATTGTCTACCATTATCTGATATTACTTTTACTGGAGCCCCGTATTTTAAAATATATTTATTTAGAAATGAATCTGCTACTATTTTTGCTGAAGCCCGTTTAATGGGGAATTATTTCTACCCACTTTGAGAAATGGTCCACGATGGTTAATAAGTATCTGTTTTTATTAATGTTTATTCTGGGGTAGGGACCAAGCAAATCAATGCCAATCAACTCATTTGGGAACGTGGTTTTTATGCTATTTAAGTACCCGGCCGGGTTGTAATTAACGTCGTTAATTAATTGACACAAGTGACATGACCTGACATACGCCGTCACAACTTTGTATAACTGCGGAAAATATACCGCTTCGCGGACCCTTTGTAGGGTTTTCCTCACACCCAAATGGGCTCCTAATTTCGAGTCATGGAGCTCCTCTAGAATACTTAAGCGTAGACTCGTTGGGACTACCGGCCGCAATTCTTGATTATCGTTGGTAGTTTTCGTATAAAACAGTAATTTATCTATAATTTCATAATGAGCTGCTCTATTGCGAATAGCCGTTAAGTCTACATGGTCAAAATTTTCTGGATCTTCCAGATACGCATAAATATCTTTAAATTCTGGGTCCGTCTTTAACTCGGCGATTATTGTTTCCCGTGATTCAATTATTTTTGCAGTTAGCATCGTACATTTAATTGTATTTCCGTCTTCATCGATTTTAATCCGGGACAGGCCGCCTGCAACTACATTTTCTTTCCCCGGCGTGTGTTTTATGAATAACATAAATTCTTGCAGTTTTAGTGTCCAACGTATGAGCCGAGGCGAAAGACTTTTTCCGGAGTATAGGCGACCAACTGCCGCGTGATCTGAATACACAGTTATTGGGGCACTTTCAAAGAACGCCCGAAATTTTTGCACCGTTAGTAGAACTGCGAGTGTTTCCCGCTCTGTTGCCGTATAATTCCGCTGAGTTTGGTTAAGCGTTTTCCTAAAGAAAGCTATTGGCTTTCCGTTTCGGGAAAGAACTGCGCCAACTGCGTAGTCTGAAGCGTCTGATGATATTTCTAAATTTTGATCCCCTTCCGGGAATTTAAGAACAGGGGCGTTAATTAAGGCGTGTTTCAGTTCTTCAAACGCCGTGTTCGCCTCCGCTGTCCATGTGAACCTAGTCTTTTTTCGTTTAAGCACCAACAAAGGTTCAACTATTTTAGCAAAATCTTTAATGAATACTCTAAAATATGAACACATTCCCAAGAAGGACGATAACTTTTTTTTGCCGTATTCGCCGGTGGATAACTTTTGATCGCTAAAATTTTTGAATTGTCAGTTTCTATACCATTTTTCGAGATTTTGTAACCGAGGTACCTCAGTTACTTGGCAGCAAACATGCACTTTTTAGGATTAACTTTTAGACCCGCTTCATGCAATAAGGTGAACACTCCCTCCAAATGTTTAATGTGTTCCTTTAAGGTTTCGCTTATTACAATAATATCATCGCGATAAATGACAGTACTTTTTTCCAAGACTGGCCTTAACACAATATCCATAACTTTTTGAAATGTAGCCGGAGCTCAGCTTAAGCCAAACGGCATTCTCAAAAAGGCATAAACGCCTGACTTTGTGATAAACGCTGTTTTTTCTACATCCTCGGGTTTTACTGCAGTTTGAAAATAGCCTGACCTCAAGTCTAAGCTTGTCATATATTTAGTTGAACGAATTTTTCTTATGATTTTATCTATTATCGGGAGGGGATATGTCGGGTATTTCGTTATGCTATTTAATTTTCGGTAGTCAATGGCGAATCTCCATGCGTTCGGATCTGCGGCTGGCAGTCCATTCTTCTTTCTACATAAAACTATAGGGGTTGGTACTTGGCGTAATTATTCTGTCCTCGAGCATTTTCTTAATGTGTTGCTCGAGAATGTCTTCCTTCACACGATCATATCGGTACGGCTTCGACCGAACTGGGGGTTCATTACCCGTATCTATGCTATGCGAGAAAATCTGGCAGAAGTCAGGTTTATCGTCGAATAACTGAGAAAAAGTTCTTACTAACTCTTGGATTTTTGCTTTTTCTCTTTCTTCGAGGTGGCTTAGATTCACTTCCGAGACTGCAACGTTTTCTTCTTGAATTTTGTCCATCTTGACCTGTAAGGTAGAATCTTTAAAATTAATATTTGCGCTAGCTGTGCGCAAGAAATCAACCCCCCAATATGACTGCGGTTAGTAGATGTTTTACCACGAGAAAGTTTATTTTCAGAACTTCGTTTTTTATTTGGACATACAGCCCCACTTTTCCCAAGCAAACGCACTGTTTCCCTTGTGCAGCAATCACGCGTTGTCCCGTTATCTTAAAGAGTCCGTATCGACAAAAATGTTTTTTAAAAAAATCCTGCGACAGGAAGCTGCACTGAGCCCCGTTATCTAGTAATTAGTAGTAGGGACGTCGTTTAGTAGTATTTGGATTTCGGGCAAGGCCAAATTTTGTATTCAGCTTGATTTTTGAGGGATTTACCTTCTCACACGGTGACGTCACCCTCTTCCTAGTCACCGCGATTAGTTTAAGTCCCTTCTTTCGCCCCCTTTGTCCAATTGCCTTTTTATTTCGCCATACTTTGCTCTGACCGGCTTTCCTTGTATCCGGCTTCCCTACCTTCCATTCTTGTCGATAGAAATTCTGCTGAACTTGAGACTTTGTTTGATTGTGAAACCTTGAATACTGCGTAAAATTCTTCGCACGAGCGTTTTCCGGCGTTCGCCTACTCTGAAATTTGATATGTAGTTGAAATAAGCTTTCCAGCGTTTGCGGATTTCTAACTTCAAGAAAATCCTGAATTGACGGAAGCAACCGTGGCAAAATTATTTCGATGATTTCATTGTCGGACCTTTGCCCATATAATAATTTGAGCATATGAATTTTCCTCAATATGAAATCTGTTAATACGTCCACATTAGTTTGGTATTTACTGAATAACTCAGATTCGAGTCTTGCGCGGTCTTTTACCACTGGAAATGCTTTCAATAGCGAATTTTTAAAATTCTCCTATGTATACGTTTCGGATCCTAGATCCCTCAAAAAATTCTGGCCAATATTCTTGTACCAGCTGCAGGCTTGACCTTTTAAATTCGTCGTAGCGATGATTATTCTCTTTGGCTGATTCACAGGATATAATGTGAAGTGTAACTCCAGCTGTTCCAGAAAGGTCATTACGGATCCTTTGCCGTCAAACGCTGCTGTTGCCTTCATCGCCGCTGTCATTGATTCCAAGATGAATCCAAATCCCTCCATCGAGTTTGGTTGTGCCTGAGGGAACTGAAAGGTTGGAGGGGTCAACGAGAAATCTTCACTACCCAGCGGCATGGCTCGTTAAGAACAATTTCGGGCGCCAAATGTGGCGTTTTACTATTTAATCCTAAAGTTCAAACTTAGAACCCCACGAACACTAACAAGCGAATAATCGGTTAAGTGTGTAAACAGAACATGTCAGACTTAAAGAGGGTTTATAACCCTTTATTTTTCAGTATATTTACAGTAAGTTCCTACTTGGAACTTTACACAAAGCTGCCACTTGGGCTTGAATTGAAAATAATAATAATTTAAACTAAAACTAGCTTAACTAAGCTACTTAAAAGGTATAGCCGAAGCTATCAGAGATCTAACTAGTTGGCCCGTAAGTATTAATTAAATCGGTGAAGCCAAGCAAGGGCCTAAGATATGGCCGAGCGTAGCAGTAGCTCAGAGAGACGTAGCTAAAAGGCAAACACGCGCTAGTCTAATGGCCGAACGTAATAATAGCTAAGAGAGATGTAGCCAGAAGGCAAACGCGCGCTAGTCAGGGAATCAGACTCTCTCTCTTGAAGTCGGTTTAGTCACGACTTAAATAGTATTCATTCTCATTTGCATTATCTGCGTTTCTGAAATTACATTCTGGCAGGAAATTGTAAGCTGAAATTAGAATAAGATAGGAAAGTTACAAAACTTGAAATAACTGTTAATTAACATAATGTAAACCTTACATATTGTAATATTTTCTTATCTAACAAATATTTATACTTATTTTGATATTGAGTGGCAACGCCCTGTTTGTTCGTGTAACTGTTGCTGAGCAACGATAGAAATGCTAAAAATTGTTAGTTCTGAATATTTTAGGAGTAATTGAGTATGAAAAATGGATACAGGAAGAAACTGTAATAATAAGCTGGAGTGTAATACTGTAATATTTAGAAATTGTATTTAAATTATCTATCTTCGCGAATTGAGAATAAAATTTATGATTTACTAAGAAGTTCATCTATTATTTCGATAAAAACTTCAAAATACATAATAGTCTTATTAAATTGGAGGTTCAACCGAGATACTGGAAATTCGGAGTGTAATTATCAATTTTGATGGTGCTGGTCTCCTAATCCCAGAAAATTGCTGAAATTTTGAGAACAAGTTTCTAGTAGCATTTGCCGAGTTTGTTTATTTCAAGAAGAAAGGGATGTCAGAAGTCTGCTGTTTTAAAGCCAGTTTTTTGAAGAGGATCATTCAAAGGTCACCTTTTCTGTTTATGTAACTTTGCTCCCAGGAAAGAACTGTCAGAATTAGATACTGCTGATCTCCGAAGATAAGATTAGTTTATTTAATTTTAGTATTTCATTTTAGAATTATATTTAAATAGAGAAAGTTTTTGTTTAAAATAAGTGACACTAAAAATATTCAGCCTAAAATTAGAACTAATATTTCGTATAAAGAAGTATTTAAAAATCATTATTTAGGCTTTACTGTTATTTGAATTTAATTTTTATGTTGATAATTAATATGTGTAAGCCATCCCGTCATTTATAAAAAAAAAAAAAAAAAAAGAAAAAAAAAAGAAAAAAAAAAAGAAAGGGAACTGCTGTGTTTTTGAATTTGTTGCCAAGCAGGAGCGTGGAAAATAAGTAATAACGTCAAACTAGTGTGATTTTATTGTACTGCCAAACTGGCAAAAGTTTTTTCTTAGTTCTCGCCATCCAGGCGTGTGGTAGATAGCAACGTCATTCCGACGTATTACATCTAAATTAAATTGCCAAACTGGCAAAAATTGTTTTTGTTATCGCCAACCAGGCGTGGAGATAGACGGTAAAATCGTCAAACTCACGTTAGAAAAATTCCATTGAATTGACTAACTGGCAAAAGTTTTATATACTTATCGCCAACAAGGCTTGTGAATAGTGAGTTAAAACGTCAACCCGGCGTAGTATTATTTTATTTTGTGCCAAACTGGCAAAGTTGTTTAAATAATTCTTTTCATTTGGTTAGAGTGAATTTTGTGTTTGACAAGTTAAGTCTCGCCAAAAGTTATATATTTTTAAGATTCAGTTTTAAAAGAAAGCCTGTTAAAGATAACTTGTTCAACATGTCATTCTTAGCTAGGAGTAGAAAACAGGATTTAAAAGTACTGCAGAAGAGTTAGGTTTAACCGTGAGACCTGAATTTAAGATTGCTCAGTTGCATAAATTGATTACTCAAAGTCCCGGTTATGATGAGAAATTTACTCGAGAACTGGCTGCAATTAGAGAAGAAAGAGAAAGAAAGGAAGAATGTGAAAGAGAAAGAAAAGAAGAATGCGAAAGAGTAGAAAGAGAAAAGGAATGCGAAAAAGAAGAAAGGGAAAAAGAACGTGAAAGCGCGAAAGAGAAGAAAGGGAAAAGCGAAAGGGAAGAACGAATTAGAGCTTTTGAGCTACAGAAACTTCAATTGGAACCAATGGCTGCAAGAGCACAGCCGGTAGAAACTAACTACGCAGTTACCTGAGCAGCCTTTAAAAACCAGAATTCACGATGTCATGCCACGTTTTAACCCTAAAGAGGATGAAATAAGTTTATTTCTGGTGTTATTTGAACGTCAAGGTAAGTTAATGAATATACTTGCTGAAAATCAAGTGACTCAACTTATTGCATTGCTGCCTCCTGATATTGTTCAGCTTATTGCTAGAGAACCAGAAGAGGATGCGAAAAAGTATGAATATGTAAAAGCTCTACTGTTACAGTGATTTAAATTGAGTGCGGAAAAATTTCGACAAATGTTTAATAAACACCAAAAATTTACTGAAAGTATTTGGTATGATTTCTACTATGAATTAAAGAATTATTTAGAAGGATAGCTTAACGGATTAAACATTAAAACTGAACAGCTAAAAAATCTCATGCTGGTTGATCAAATTAAAAAGCGTACTTCTCCTGATTTCAAAGAACATTTTATGGGTGAATGGACTAACATCATTTCACCTACTGAGATGGTTACGAAAACTGAAGATTTTGAAGATGTGAGAAAAACAATCAAACCGAAATTTTCTGCCAATCAAAGTGAGAGAATTAATAAAGGATCGTTTAAACCATGTTACGATAATTTTTTTGGGGGGGGGGGAATTTAGCATCCGCTTCATTTTAAGCATTCTGATGAATAGGATGATTCAAAATAACAGACAGATCACCGACAAAGAAGTCAGTTCCAAAACAAAAACCAAGAAAATTTATATGACAAAAGATATTGGCCACTTTGTTTCGAGTGTGGGTCATATGAACATTTTAAACCTCAATGCCCTCGATTAAAATCAAATGAAAAGATAAATTGCGTATTTTCGAATGATGATTTGTTAGAGACATATAACGGTTTAGTTAATGGGTATGAAATGCCTATTCTTCGAGACACAGGAGCCACAATAGATGTTATTTCTCGAAAATACATAGACAATGCAAAATGACTGGAGAACATGTCTGGAAGCAATATCTTTTAAATGACCATTTAGTGTGTCTACCATTAGCGGAAGTTGAAATTAATTGTGAACTTGGTCGTATAAAGACAAAGGCAGCTGTTGTTACAAATGATCCCGGCAAAAGTGCTCAATTATTCAAAGATAAACCATTCTTTAATTTAGAAAAGGTAAATGCGGTTTTGACACGATATTAAGTAAAAAGATCTCGTGAAGAAGATCGAAGTAGAGAAACCGAAATGGAGAAAATAGAACTGTCATTTATTGAGATTGACGAAGATATTTTACCGCAAGTTGATGAGAAAGATAATGAAATTAAGAAAGTAATTAATGTTAATTCTAAGGAATTAATTGAACCTCAGCATCAAGCAGATATCTAGCCTCATTTGTCAGAGAAGCTGAAAATGAAAATTCTAGCAAGACAAATTATTTAAAAGTAAAAGAAACGAAGAAACATCCTGAAAAGAAAGAAAAAAATAATATCATGAGTATGTTTTCAAACCAAACAGAGAAACATGCATCAAATTTAAACAAGAAATCTCCCGTTACAACCTCTCTTGCTGAACAAGAAACAACTCTTGCATATGATGTTACGCGTAAGGATGCAGTATTAAAAGTTAGCAAAAGTGCAGCTAAATCATTTCAAAAAAGAAAATCATCTGAAAGGAAATCAAATGAATTTGCAAAACAGATGAAAAACAATGATTCAGAAGATGAGTCTCAACCAAAGACAAAAAAACATCGTCGCATTTGAAGAATCAGAATCTGATACTGAATCTGAAGAAGCACAAAACAAAACTCCAAGAAGTATACTTATACCTGAAGATCCTACTACTGTAACCATACAAGAGTGTGAGGATAGCGAAGATCCAATTCCTCATACACCTTCTGATACACCCAAAGGTAAAAGTGAAATTTTGAAAACGGTTAAGAAGACATATCAAGATGAATATTTCTTTGCTACTAAAACTGAAAAAGAACTCTTTTCTGCATCAGAAGATGGAGAAGAAACACTGAAAGCAAAAACAAGAGTTAATTTCTGGAGAAACTGAGAAAGGGTACTCGACCACAAAAAGGAATACGCCGCCATAAAATTCTCTGTAAAGAAAGAGCAATGTTATTTAGACGAGCATACTACATTCCTCATCATGACCGATCATAATCCCTTAGTTTGGCTCAAAAATAATGCGAGTCTAAATCCACGACTTATGAGATGAACACTGGTATTGCAACCTTACAATTACACTGTCATTCATCGAAGTGGTAAAAACCACAAAAATGTAGATGCATTAAGTCGTATTCCCTAGCCTGATTAAAGATTTTTTTTTTCATTTAGATAAAAATTGTTTTTGTTCCTTCCTCTCCTCCTGACTGTGTATTATTATGTTATATGTCAATTATGCATTAAATTGATATTGTGTTGTTTTGAAAAAAAAATTGTAAACTTAATTTATAAAAATATTAATTAAAGTTATCTGGAGCAAGGAGAGGTTGTGATATTTAATTATCTAACAAATATTTATACTTATTTTATTTGATATTGAGTGGAAACGCCCTATTTGTTCGTGTAACCGTTGCTGAGCAACGATAGAAATGCTAAAATTGTTAGTTCTGAAAATTTTACCAGTAGTTGAGTATGAAAAATTGATACAGCACGAAACTGTAATAATAAGTTCGAGTGTAATACTGTAATATTTAGAAATTGTATTTAAATTATCTATCTTCGCGAATTGAGAATAAAGTTTATGATTTACTAAGAAGTTCATCTGTTATTTCGATAAAAACTGCAAAATACGTTATAATATCAAGAATTATTTTTCTCTTTTTAGACAAAAACCGTTTTCTTCAAAGTCTGCGGATGCACAGACCTGTTATATTGGCCACCTAAACAGTATGCTACCCATTGCACTAACATTTTCTCTCCCTTTATAGACTGTAACGTCAAATACGGAGCCGTGTACAGGTAACTGTTCATGCGCCGAAGTTGCATCTTGTCATAAATTTAAAGTTCTAGATGGCTTTATTAATGGCATGAGTGCAGGCCACATTCAACTAATCGGCAGGAAATGATTCTCGTCGACATGGGAACATCCAGGGTATTTTGCACATGATGCAGAATCGTAGTACAAGTGACTCGCGGGACCGCTACAGCTTGTCGGCAGATGCGTCGATCCACGCGTGCTGACGTCACTGTGGCTGCACCTGCAGCCCTCCTTCTTCCCACATTCCCTTGTTCCAACCATGTTCGCCATAGCCGATGCACCATGCTCGCATCCATGTGGGCATCAGCTGCAATTTGACGTAAGGACCAACCCGTCCTTCTCAGTCCGATCACCATACCCCTCGTTAAAACGTCTATCTGCTGGAAGTGCCTTCGTTGACGGCGGCCCGGCATTCTCTCCTATTACACGTATCCTCCGGGACAAAAAACAATTTTCTTCGCTAATTCGTCTGGCAGAAATAACGACACGAATATTGCGCATTCCACACGTTCCTTTCCTTATATCTTACTTCACGTGGGTCGGAGAGCTGCGCATTTCACATCATTCGTATAACTCAGTCACGTGCGTCTACTCTAAAATTTGCATAAATTTCTGACCACTCCTTCTTGGTGTTGCATTTTCAATGTCGAGCAGTGTATTATAAGTTTCAAATAAATAAGTAAAAGATATTTGAGAAATTAAAGAAGGCTCTTTTTACAGCACTTCTATATTTATTGTCTTTATTACTTTTCCCTTAATTCTGAAGAACGCACCAGTGGTTGGGTAGTTAAGATCTCTGAATAATGTTATTTCAAACCGGGTCGGATCTCAGCAAACGGGCTGGCTGCAGAATTGGTTTTATGGTTTCTCTATATATAACGTGAATATGAACCAATTTCCCTCAGAAAACCTTCCCTAAAGGCATCGCCCCTCTTAGGCAAATAACCTTCACATGTTTTGCCATAATCCAATAATCTAACTCAACCTTTATTCTGAGATTTTCTGAACAATTCACATACTGTGACCGTTAAGAAGTTCCTAACGTAACAACGCAAAATATATATGCTATTTTGTGATAAACTGCGTATGAGTGGTAAGCTTTTTGCTTCATAAGATTTCACAAAAAAATGTAAATATGTTTCACTTTTTTTTAATATTGTGGATGATAAATTCACGAAGCCCCTGTGACAATACTAAAAACGTCTCTGATGTCTATTTTTTTCTCTACGAAAAGCTTCGGTGTAATAGAAGTAGAATATATTTTGCGCAAAAATAAATACGCGAAATCAGAAAACAAAAATATATGGCTTCAGATCCCAAAACGAACATCGAAACCTCAAAAATAATCTTTTTGCCGATGAAATGTCTGCATATTAGGCATTTTGTTTCGGAGCAGAAGACGTGAAAAATATGCAGACTTTTCCAAGATTCGAACTCCGGAGCTTCACATTACTAGGCAAACGTGCTTTTCAATTAACCCACGAAGGCCTATGGTAAGGAGAGAGGAAAATACCTTACAAGTGGATTCCAAAGCCATTGATTCGATACAACCTACAGCAGCTGGATACTGTTATTGCACATTAAAATCAAACATTATTCATCATTTGCATGAATTTCGCAAGGTGTATAAAATTATTGCAATGTACCGTGAATTCTATCCCCCCCCAGTAAGGCATGGTAATGAGTGTCAATGTTTAAAAATATTTACTTTAAAAAAGGGGGCGATAAAAAAAGACAGAATTTATGCACCAAATTGTACATAATCTTTACCACAAACAATAAAGAACTAGATTCTTATCATAAAAGTATTCATATCACCAGTGAGGTACTACTGAATCACTATATTGTGTGGTAAATCCAGATTTCATGTAGTCGAAAATCTTTATACAAATAGATACTTGAAAATGGGTTAGTTCATTTTCTAAATACGAACAAAAAAAAATAGAACTTGATATTTTGTGAATAATACATCAAAACATTTTTGTCAAATCAAGTGCAATATAATTCCAATGACCAGGTCAAGGCAAACGAAAGCCAAGTTTGACAAAGTATAATAATTAAACATGTGAATTACACCATACATAAGGGTGGCGTAAATTTTGAATCGAGAACTGCAGCCAAAGGTCGGCATGGAAAGTTCGAAGTTCTGCTCAAAGTACCACTCCGTTAGGATTATTTGTGAATAACTGCACAAAGGTGCAAATTGCCTACTTCAAATTTGCTGTGATCTTCTCTTGCAGCACTGAGTACTGTAACAGCTTCTAACACACTTACGAGACTTCATTAAGAAGGTCTCTACAGTAGACGGCCAAATAATTTTCTTAAATGTCATAGTAGACCTTTCAGATCCACTTATCTAAATTTCAACATACACAACACTAAGTTTGGACTCTTCAGAGATGAGTCTAAATATTACTTATGCTCAAGACGCAAGAGAAACACGCCGACGTGGAAAATAAAAACAGGTAAATCGACAACCTTGTATTCAACGTAGATTTTGTAAAATCCCAATCGATTTCGAGGGCAAAACGGGTCCCCCTTCATCAGGAGTAAAAAATTCTGCAAAAGCGAGATAGTGAATGTCGATCATATTTATACCCACAGGTGACCAGTCGAAAAGCCGATTGCACCATCTGTCAGCAGAAATAGTAACGAAAAATTAAGTTAGTAGAATTTTGAACGCATTAGGCAAAACTGGATTGGAATTGAAGTCGTTGACTAAACAAGATAAATTTTGATGAATTTGAAAAGCTTCAAAAAAATCCAGTTCCCTAATAGAACTAGCGTTCTGGATAATTTTAGCAGAATCCAAATCGAAATTGTGATTGAATTTCTAACTATGATTAGCTATTGAACATTTGTTAATTTCGCCTTTTCGGACGTAAGATTCATGTTTTTTTATGCGAAACTTTAATGCTTTTTTCGTTTGGCCAATCTAACTTAAGCATCACTGACTTGATATGCTTTTAAATCTCCCAAGAATTAAAGTCAGAATCTTTAAGAGCCGAGCCTCGAATTTTATTTATAGGTGAGAAAACAACTTGAAAATTAAACTTGTGTAAAATCCGTGCAATTTTGTAACTGATAGAAGGATGAAATGGAAGCACAAGCAAGGTTATTAATGTTATTTCTGACATCCAAATGTGTTATTAGATGGGCTCGATAAGAACTTTCGAACAGCTTTATTAGTGACTACGGGAGAAAATCCTCGGTTAAGGGCAACAGATCTTAAATAATTGAGATCCTTAGCAAGAAGAGATTCTGACGAACAAACTTTAAGAGCTCGAAATACTAAAAAACCGATTTTTTGCTTAGCCGGGTCACATGACTTGCATGGGGGGGTAAACAAACAGAAAGGGGTTTACGGTAAACAGTTGTGCTGAAATTAGATTCATTGCGCATTATAAGAATGTCAAGGAAATCTTGAAGACTTAATTTCCCTCACTAACGTCTCTGTGAGTCAAACTCACTTTGTTTTCCAAAATGAATATTATCGCAAAATTGAAGGACTAGCTACAGGTCCTGTCTCTCAGTCCTGTACTTGCTGACATTTACGTGCACTATTTTGAGGTCAAATTATTTGAAAAACTATCTTTTCGTCTCTGGATTCGCTACGTAGACGACACTTTCGCTCTTTGAGATGGTGATAAGGATGACTTACGCCAGATTTTATCTGTTATAAATTCGATTGACCCAGCCATCCAGTTCACTTTTGAGACTGAATCTAATAATACACTACCTTTCTTTGATATTCTTATAATCCGCATCTAATTTCAGCACAACTGTTTACCGCAAACCTTTTTCTGCTTGTTTACCTCCCCATGCTAAGTCATGTGACCCGGCTAAGCAAAAAATGGCTTCTTTTGTATTTCGAGCTCTCGAAGTTTGTTCCTCAGAATCTCTTCTTGCTAAGGAACTCAATTATTTAAGATCTGTTGCCCTTAACCGAGGATTTTCTCCCGTAGTCATTGATAAAGCTGTTCGAAAGTTCTCATCGAGCCATCTAACACATTCTGATGTCAGAAATAACATTAATAACCTTGTTGTGCTTCCATTTCATCCTTCCATCGGTTACAAAATTGCACGGATTTTACACAAGTTTAATTTTCAAGTTGTTTTCTCACCTATAATAAAATCCGAGGTTCGGCTCTTAAAGATTCTATTTCTGACTTTAATTCTTGAGGTATTTATAGCATATCGTGTCAGTGCGACGTAAGTTATATTGGCTAAACGAAAAGAGCATTGAAGTTTTGCATGAAAGAAATGAATCTTACGTCCGAAAAGGCGAAATTAACAGATCTTCAATAGCTAATCATAGTTGGAAATTCAATCACAATTTCGATTTTGGTTCTGCTAAAATTATCCAGAAAGCTGGTTCTGTTAGCGAACTGGATTTTCTTGAAGCTTTTCACATTCACCAACATTTATCCTGTTTAGTCAATGACTTCAATTCCAATCCAGTCTTGAATACGTTCAAAATTCTACTAACTTAATTTTACGTTACTATTTCTGCGGACAGATGGTGCAATCGGCTCTTCGACTGGTCGCCTGTGGGTATAAATATGATCAACATTGGCTTTCTCGCTTTTGCAGAACTTTTTGCTCCTGATTAAGGGGGACCCGTTTTGCCCTCGAAATCGATTGGAATTTTACAAAATCTACGCCGAATACAAGGTTGTCGATTTGCCTGTTTTTATTACTTATGCTATTCTAGGATACTGATTGATCCAGACAGAATTAGGTACATTATCTCAGTAGTATCCATCATCCTATACTCTTATGTGCATCCTTACAATAAACAAAACATACTTGTACACATAATTCAGTTTTTACATGAATTTTACTTAACACGAATTCAAAATAAATATTCCAGTCTCTTTTTACAAGTATCATTTTGATTTATAATACGAGTGGGCTAAAGCAATTTCTAAGATTTTTGACTAAATTCGAAATAAAGCAATTTTTATTTGTGGCATATACATGTATACATATGAATACACTGCATAACAGGTGGCGGAGGAGAAACAAGCGCCTCCCCACAATGACTAATAAGTCTGCGACTAAATTTAATGTTTTTTTTTCCTTATGTTTCCAAGCTGGGAATTTAGAATATGAAATTGAAAGCGATGAAATTTAGTATGTACCTTTATTTCAAAGCAAAAGAATCTTTGGTGAAATTTGTAGGTATATAAATTTATTAATTTTGCCGATAAACTGTAGTCAATAAACTGTAACTTTAGCAATTTTACATACTTTCGTTTATTAATAATAGATATATTTTTAGTAGGCCTTATATCATGTCATATACTTCATCTTTTAGCAAAATGAAAAAGAAAGCGATTTTTTTTTTGAACTTAAAATTCAAATTTTAAATCGCCTTACAAGTTGATAAGATGCTATGTCTGTAGGAAAGCACTGTGGTGCACATGAAGCTACCATAAAAACGATTATGAAAAAATGAAGCTGCAGTTAGGAACTCGGTATATTCTGGAACAAAAGCAGATATTAAGTCATCATCACATACAAAAGTTCCAGTCAAGGAAAAATTGGAGAAAGGGTCTGGTAATATGGATAGAAGATAAGACACACAAGAGTACCAACAAATGGAAATACTATCAAGCAAACGGCACTAAGAATTTAATCAGATTAAAGAAAAGGAGACAATCCCTCAATTAAACACAAAACAAGAATTTTCTGCAAGCAATAGGCTGAATGACAGGCTATCTTAAAAGGCAGGCTGTTCATAATATAAAAATTAAAGTTGAAACTGCATCTGCAGATGAATCTGCTAAGATCTTCCCACAGGAACTTTCTAAAATTACTGAAGATGGACTATAGCTCCTGATCAAGAACGAATGCAGACGAAAATTGCCTCTTTTGTAAACGAAAGCCAAACAGAAAGTATGGCATCCAAATCGCAGAAAACTTACGGTAATCAAGGCAGTGTTACCTTATTATTTTGTTGCAAAGCTTCAGGAGAACTTACGCTGGAATCACTACTTGTAAACTGAGTTCACGTTCAATGAAAAGTGCAGGTATCAATAAACTAGACGGCCAATATGAAAGTCTGAGCACTATTGCTTCTTTTACAAAATAGTTCAACAAATGTTTCGTCCCAAAAGTCACACTTTATATGAATGTAAAGGTCTCGGATTTGAAAGTTCTGATTCTTGACAATGCACTTGGCCATTCTTGGCTTAGAACACCCAAAACGTACAAATTCTATTTCAGCCAACTAAACTACAACTTTGTTATAACCGCTAGGCCAAGGTATAATTGCGACATTTAAAACATGCTACGTAAAGCGAACATTCCGATATTTTTAGGCCAAACTGAATGACGGAACTCTTAAGAGTCATTGATGTCGGGAAGAAATTTTCAGTTATGGATTGTATCAAATAAATCAGATTAGCGCTAACATAATTAAAACCAGCAACTTTGAATGTGTAATGAAAAGCGATTTAGGCATAATGAGTAAAAAGGTAAGATCCCATCATCTCTAATACAACCGAATTTTCCATTATTACAACGGCACACACAATTGGTAGATTAATTACTGATGATCTATCATTTGAAGATATTGATAAACTTTTAGACGACAGAGCCCCAAGCGAAAATGAAGTATCAGAGGTTATCCTTGAGACTCCTAATCCCACAGAACGTAGTGAAAACGAAGAAAATGATCCAGTTCTAAATGCAGATTTAATTTTTAAAATGCCTGGAATTCGCCAGAAAATTAGGTAATCATTTTGTCAAACATTACCCTAACAAGAAACGTGGAGGGAAGTTTCAATGTGAACTGAAGGTGTTGACAGCTTCTTACAGGGAATGATATAGGCAGTACCAAACCTGTAAAAAATCAGCACCAGAGGAGACTCGTGCTCATTTTGCTCAAGAGATCACAAAAATAATTTCATTAATAAAGGAAGAAGACGATGTCTACAACAGTTATAATGATAGCAGAAACATTCCAGTCGTATGCAAACTTATGTGCAGTTCTAGAAATTGAAAATTAATAAAATCTTGTTATATGCAAAACATTTTTTTTTTTTCATTCATGAAGTTTTTTCATTTCAAATGGAAATTTACTATTTTATTATTTTCATTACACATTACACATGTACATGTGTATTTCATTACATACTTACACATGTATTTTGCTGAAATAATAATGAACTTAAAACGAATATTTTCATATTCCTTTTTAAATTATTTTTAAAAAGAACTCTATATCTAGAGCTAATCTTCCTTTCTTCCATTAGCAGAATGTCATTTTTTAACACAATTTCTTGTAACATTCATATTTCAGACACGTATTTATCATGTAAAAACAGAATTTGGAGTAATCCTAGTCCACACTGAGGAACACGATAAATATAATGCTGTACGCAAATAAAATTCATAAAAACGAAATAATATGCTTCATGAGATAGATTTACATGAACAGTATATACATGGGCCTCACGTATACAATACAATAATAGTAAATTCTTTGCATATATAGTACGATAATAATAAAATTCTTCACACAGAAAGTTAATAAAACACAAAATCTAGAATAATCTTACATTTTTTACCTAAATCAGTTTTACCATATATAGAGATTAGGCTACTTTATTAAAACGTAATAAAGACTGTACTTTGCCATTATGCACGTGGCACTCATTTTTGCAGTACTCTTGTAACAATACATGTGTGTTTGTTTGTATGTGTTAAATTAATTTTGATTACACACACACAGTCCCCAGATGGTGCTATCGTTGTGTCTCAGCATGGGTTTGGCTTCCCTTTCACACTCACCAATAGCATTTTTGATGCATAACGGAAAGGTACCTAGAGATTAAGTAGAAATTTAGTGACTAAATTTAATTTGAATATCTGTAACGTTTTTTGTTGTCAGCAAATAAGGCATGTTAACTTATAATTTTCTAAATATCAATAAAAATATGCAATCGAAATTATTTATAAAATGCAGACTAAATTAAAAATTACCAATTCAAGTAAATTTTATATTTTATAGCCAAGTAATTTCGATATATCTAAAAATTTGTCAATACGAAAATTTTCTGTATCTACAATCTGTCCTTTTTCTAGAAAACCTTGTTGCATATCAGTACATTTCAATGTAGTCTGTTCAAAAACATTAGCATATTTAAATATTAATATTTTAAAAAAAATTAGATAACCAAAAAAGGGGGGAGAAATCATGTTTCCAAATTTAATAAACTTTTGCATCAGCTTAAAACAAAATATGGATTTATCGGCACTTTCTGTTTTATATTTTTCTCACCTGATCTATGTAATATGTCACACCTCTGAAATTAAAAATGAATCAACTACTGCTCATTTTCTATTGACCTGAAAACTACAATAACTCCTTGTTATCCACATGATAAGGTTAACAAAATCAGATAAAGAAACCAGATCATAAAATAAGGAGTTTTATGATCTTCTGGTTTCTTTATCTGTTAGATGATTACAATCTATTAGATGATTCTTTAATTATCTATTAGATGAATACAAGCAGTTCATATAGATTCTGAATAATTTCTCTTGATATGTTACAAATATAGGAACATACAGAAGTTTTATTTAACAGTTACCTGGATTTAACTTTGAAAAGCAATTAAATAAAATATTAATATTTATGGCACTAACAAGGTGAAAAATTTTATTTCTCTCCTTCAATAACTTTCTATAATTCATCATACAACTCTAATTAGTTTTCAATATATATTTTGAACTTTCTTTCCCACAAGTTAATCCAACTTCAGAATATGACCACTTCTTACTAAAAGATAGAATCTCATTTAATGTTGTTATTGGAAAAGCTGATGAAAGCTTTTTCCATTGGCTATACAGATTAATTTTTAATGTATTATATCCATTTAGGCAGTTAGTTATTCAACCAGCAAGTAAGAGAAAAAGAAATAGACAGGATCTGCTTCACATCAAAGAGCAAATTTTAAAGCTTCATTAAATATCTTAGAACCTCAATCAATATTGTGACCAAGTGGGACAAGCCCCCAAGAAAAAAGTTAACAATTTTCACTTTCACTTCATCTTCTATCTCACTGTATCTTCATTTGGAAACCACAGCTTGAAATTATTTCTTTACAGTTTATTTCCTTTACAGCTTCAAAACTTCTTGCTTCTGTATTTTGCATTACAGTTACAACTCGAACTGACAAAACGATCATAATCCCAATTTTCTCATCAGTTAATACTTTTGGCCAAAACTTGGGCCAACATTTATTATGAAAGGTTTTATCTTATCAATCAATCCTTAATATTCACAAAACAATCCGTAACGTCTTAATCTTTTTTTTTTCATATCTATGTTGCTAACTAAAAACTGGTTAGGATTTAACCAGTTTTTTCTAATAAGCCAATGAAAATTACTCATACACACTAGGCCTTTAATATCAGTGACTACTACTAGAAGAAATATAGTATTCAATGGCAAAAACATTACTAAGGTCATCATCAACCAAATGACTGAATTCAATTGAATTTGATAATATAGCATTAGTTTTCAGTGGAATGTTAGGAAGTCTTCTGTTACTAACAGTTCTTATTACATAAAAATAAACTAAAGGAAAATAAACCATATAATAGCAGGCCAGAAATATATTATAATATAATTCTTCATTTATTCATCAGATACTTGAAAATATGCCAAATATTACAGTAAATCTTAAATATGTTTCACATACCTTGTAGAAATTCTTTAATTATCTATTAGATGATTTTTAATTCCATCTTTCAAATCCTTAAATACCATCTATAGTGTACATTTGAACCACAGGATCTAACACAAGATAATTTTTATATTAGTGCAGACAATCATTTCCATCTACACTAGTTATCATAAATTAAGGAAAAATCACAAAAATAGCAATAACTCCCTCAAAAATAAGTCAAACCACGTAAAATTTGAATATGTTGCCAAGTAAGAGTAAATGAATAAAACTGCAATATTCAAATTAGTGGCGCTGAACTCGGAATACATCATCTGCGAGGAGCATAAAAGTCCATGTTTGAGAGCAAGCCCACATATTTCACTGTGATAGTGACATCAGAAATCTCAGATGGCCAATTCATAACAATGACCTCCAGGCATCGTTTGCCTGCAGAACTACCATTGAAACTACCACTGAACTACCATTGAACTCCCAATGGCTCTTCTGCAGAACCATTGGGAGACTAGAGGCAGGACAAAGTCAAACAGAAGTGGCCAGATGGCTAAATGTGAGTCCTTCTGTGATTCATAGACTTTGGACACAATTTCAAACCACAAATTCGGCATGTAGGAAGTTCAGCCAAGGACGGCCGACTGCTACAAAGAGTGCCAATGACCGATATTTGACATTATGTGCACGCAGGAATAGAAACGCTACTCCGACTCTTCTTAGATCCTCCTTTGCTGCAGCCACCGGAAGGTTGATGTCAACGCCAACTGTGCGTAGAAGGCTTCACGAAGGTGGTCTGTATGCAAGGCAACCAGCCATTTGCATGCCACTCATATCACGCCATAGGAGGGACCGTTTGCAGTGGGCACGACAACATGTCCAGTGGACGCCTGATCAATGGAGGGCTGTTCTCTTTACAGATGAGTCCAGGTTTAGTCTAGAAAGTGATAGTAGGCGTTATTTGATATGGAGAGAATCTGGAATCATTATCATCCGTGAAAGAGATGCATACAGAAGGGGCAGTGTCTGTGTTTGGGGTGGCATCTATTTGGGTGGACACACAGACCTCCATGTCTTTCCAAGGGGAACCGTGAATGCTCTGGTTTATACAGATGACATCCTTGATGCTGATGTGTGGCAATATTCCAAGGCAATAGGTGATGCTTTTCTGTTGCAAGACCACACAGGGCTCGCATTGTGGATGATTATCTTTAACAGGAAACAATTATGCGTATGGAGTGGCCAGCTTGATCCCCGGACTTGAATCCCATCGAACACGTCTGGGATGCTTTAAGGAGACATCTAGCTGCTCTCAATCCCCCCCTGCCGTGCTTGCAACTGCTTTGCAAGATCAATGGTTCTCGCTTCCTATGGAACTGATAGACTGCATAATTGAAAGCATCACACATTGCTATATGTGCTCTATTGCTTCTAGAGGCAATCCTATTCCATATTGACGGTACGATTCCTATAGCAAACTGACACCTTCAATTTGTTCATTTTATACATGTGCTAATTTCTATACTACCTTAATTGTCTGGTAATTTCTATTTAAGTTATTTGATACCTTACTATGTGTTGTATATTGTGGGTAAGTTTCATAAAATTCTACATGTAACTTTTTCAGTATTTGTGATTTTTCCTTAATTTATGATAACCAGTGTAATTTCATAAATGCTCTAATTCACAGTCTTCTTCATGAATGCTCGGATACTGCAGCAAAACTGTATCAAGATGGTCAGGTGAGAGCAAATAGTTACAAAATGAGCTTAGCTCCATGGCATAACTGCATCAGTGCATAGTTAGTTCTGTTGAGGCTTCAAAATCACTACTTAAGCATAACTCTCATTGCTTCAAATCACAGCAATCATCACACTTACTTATAAACTGATATACATGATGGCACTGCTAATACTAATTTGCAGGTAAATCTCTCTCTTTCGCTAATGCAAGCATGTATAATTACATAAACACTAGCAGTAACTAAATCACACAGTGATCATAAATATAATGAGTTTCCTTCAAAGCAATTTATTAATAAATTTATCTGTACTCACAAATGAGAAAGTGGATAGCTTCTTGTCTGATCCTAGAAACACCTAATTATGAACCTTGAGAGAGAAGGTATTCCAAGAAAAATATTACATACGCAAAGTTGTGTTTACGGAACAGCAAGTCAGAAGTTTACTATCATTTTCTCACAAATGAAAATACAAAGCCGTTACTACTAACAAACTATCTCCTACTGAAATGGCATTAATTGATACATAAATTGATGATAACTATGAAATTACTGAATATTGTTTCAAAATACATAACTAAAAACCAAAACGACTGTTAATTACATGGTAAATTTTTGGAAAAGATAAACAATACATAGTTGGACTTCAGTTATTTGAATGTTGATAAACTGAATTGAATGTTAAAGCAGAATTCAAAATTAACATTAATCTTCTCCATGAGTAAAAATTTTTCTGTATCTTTCAGTTTCAAAATTGAATTATAGTATAGTTGAAAATAAAAAAATCTGTCCAGCCTAAGTAGATGTGCAGATTTTAGAATATTGCAAATTTCAGCTCACAAAATAAAAATCAATAAATTGAAATTGAAAAAAGAAGGAAGGCTAAATAAAAATAAATTAAGCTTTTTAACTTTTTATACAAAAATATACATCAAATATATTTTACTTTTATATTAAATAAAAAAGCATATAAAAAACTTTTTTTATGTTTTGCAACATCCATTTACAGTAGATTATAAATTTTTAGAATATTCTAGTTACAGCTTCTCTCAAATTACAAAGTAATTATCATCTGATCAGTTAGTTTTGTTGTTCTAAACTTGTTTTTTTTTTTTTTTTTTTTATTCTAAACTTTTTTTTTTTTTTTTTTTTTTCCACTGCGAAGAAAAACTAGCGAGTTCATTTACAACCTCCCATTCTAATATGGGAAAAAAAGCATTGATTTTAGTTATCCCTATAATAAAAATTTAAAATTCTACTTAAAAATAGGGGAGTAAAATCATAATTAATAGGGAAGTCATCACCAAACATAAATGCTGGCATGAAATGAAGCTTGAAATAATAATAGCAACCCTATTGATACTTTCAAGACTAATCATTCATCAAAAATATAATTGATCACTGCTAAAAAATATAACCATCATTATTTCTACAAAGGTCTTTCACTATGGTTAATTTCTTCTCTGGAATAATTTAAAGGCACACACTTCATCATTTGGCAACTGCCAAATCACGAAATCTATTTTGCCTTTTTATCAAAATTTTCAATAGTTATTTACAATCTTTGGTCCACTGGTGAATTTTCTGCCTACTGCTCCATAAATGGAACATAAATTAAAATTCCAATAACTGCAGTTGCTCAGTTAAAACAGCACAGGATTAATTTCAAGTTAAGCAATATCTGAACAAATACTTATTTGGTAATAGTTATGATAGTTATAAAATCAGTTATCAACAGAATATAATAGCTTGCTTTATTACTAAATAAAGAAACCTGCTACCAATAATGTACAGATCTCGCCAAAAAATGGCCTTTCACTGCTGCTATTGCACGGATTCGCAGTCTTCTAAGAAAAATCTAACAGTGATAACAGATGATTAACATCATAATTATGTTTATCTAAAAGAGCAAAATTACATTGATGGTAATTTTTAAGCTAAATTTAACTAAGCAATTACATGAAAACAACATCCTCGGAAAAATCTCCCCACTTCATATTTGTTTTTCCATTTTACAGATATGTTCAGTGATCCACTTTATTAACTTAATTTAAATAATTATCTTTATGCACCAAATCTCTTTCAGTTACATAATTTCATATTTTTACTTCTGTAGCACTTATTCAGCAAACAATAAGTAAATGTATTAAATATTTATAGCTGCAAAATTATTTAATAGCTTGCTAGTAATAATTGTAACTAAAATCCATGCCCTGCTGAAATATTTAAAATTAATGTAAGTAATGCATTTAATTATCACTTAAGTTTCATTTTTGTTGTACCTAATATCCATGCTTACAGCCATTTGAATAACTTTGTAAATGCTTATATGTAATACTCATAATATCATTGGCAAAGCCTTTGGCAGTTAAGTGGTGATAGTATAACTCATAAACAAGTTCTAACATCTGTTACAGATGAAGTTAATACAAGGAAATAGACATACTATAAAATTACTGAAATCAGGTTTAAGAGAATATGACTTTTAACCCCTTCCCCAATGGTAGGCCCAATCTGTCCACAGACATTGGCCAGCACTAAGGCTTGAAGTGGTGGTCATTTTATTATGGAGGCACCTAATAAATGTGGCATCTTTGCCTTCTATGAGGGGACGGACAAATACAACAATATGTTCTCCGGGATTCAAACCCCCGGCCCTCTGGTATTGCAGTCCCTAACCACTATGCCGTCTGTGCGGCATTTTTAAATATAATAACATGGATTCATAATCTACTAGACTAATAAAAATAAAACTAACAGACAGTTAAATTATTTGGGTTAATTCAGATCCTAAAGTATTTATTTATACGAAGAAAAAAGGGAAAAAAATCATTTAGACAATGAAATAAATTTCATTAGAAGATGTAGACTTTTCAATGTACACAGTATAGCAAATCCGGTCTCTTTGATCTGTTAAAAGTGGCTCATGTTATAACAAATAATATATTTTTTTTAATTTAATTATAATTTGAAATAAAATTGCATTACAATATGCTCTTTTAAAAACAATACATTAATTTTTTATTCTGCATTATGCCCATAATAATTTTAGGTACTTTCAAACTCCACATCATGCTCTAAAAATCAATAATAAACAAAAGGCAAATAATTCTACAGCTTACTCCTGCCATGTTGTAAATTTTAGAAGAAGTAATGGTAACTGAGATAACAGAAAATTCAAATCTATGCCTTGTTATTAATTTGCTTAATGGTGAATGAGATAACAGAAAATGCAAATCCATGCCATGTTACTAATTTACTTTAAATATTACTGAATGATACTATTGATACTCTCCACTTTGTGAATTTTCATAGCTACAAATAAACTTGCTATCAAAGAATAAAATTTATTTGGAGTAAAAAATAAACAAATGGCAGTACACAATGCTGTACAATTGTATGTTTTATTTACAATGAAAGGATTATTCATTTCCTTTCACTGTAAATAAAACATACAATTGTACATCATTTATTCTAATTCAGGTTAGATATTAATTTTCTTAAGAGAGACACTTTGGAAATCAGAGTCGTTGAACCTATCTAACATACTAACTCCTTCCACCTCTCCATACAGCCTCCTCATTACAAAAGTATCTTTTTCTTGTTCATGAATCTTCAAAATTCAGTCAGATGCTGACTCACCCCCCACCCTCATAAAACTCTACTAGCCTCATCCACACATTCCTCAAAGATGACAACCCAAGGTATATAGTGATAATAATTCTTCATATATTTACAATGTTTAGTATTTAAATTTTAAAATTATTATTTACTTTAATACTTTTAATTTTCTATTTGATAGCATTTATAGGTCTTATTTCATGAAAATCATTAGGAGATGGACATAGAGAACATTTTATGAATAATTCATGGTATACAGTCACTCAAAATGCAACTCACTTGTATAACAGACAGCATCTGTATATAAATTGCACCACGAAAAATAAAACGTATCTAACAATTCAGCTATCATATAATGAATTAGTCAAATGATTTACAGCTAAGTGGTCTTCCCATTAGTAGCTGTGCAGAAATATATGCAATTAATTTAAGACAAAACCAAATTAAAATGACAAGATATTTTAAAATCTCATAATCTTGAAATGTAATTTCTCCACATCATGAGCTATTACATCTCACACATTCTCAACTTTACGACGGAGTGCATATGGTATAAGAATAATGAAAAACTAGTTCTGTTTTTTTGTTACTGCATTATTCTTCACCTGAATGAAAAATTTCTTAAGTTATTAAAAATTTCCTATTTTTTCTTTTATTTTAATTAAAATCGGTTGACAATTGTAATAAGGCAGATGGGAATCGGAGGAAAATATTCAGTTTCTGTTACAATGATTTGAAAAAAAAAAATTCAATACACTAAGAAAAATTAATAGATTTAAAGTGCATAGAAACATACCATTCAGGATACAAAACAAAAACAATAATTATTTATGTATATTTTCAAAGAATAGCATTAATTAAAAATGATAAATCTTTGATAATTTAATAAAACCATTTCTTACTATGCAAAAACTATTTTACTACTTCTAAAATAATACACATAACAATAATATCGCTGGAATATATCCAGATTTTAATATAGGCTTCTAGTTGTGCATCTAGTATTAAACATATAAGCCAAAGTTTACTTTAGTAGAAACCATCAGAAATGCTCAAGGACAGCATACAGATTTTATAACAGCTGCAATAAGATACTTGTATTGCTTTAGAATTAGCGAAACAGTATTTAAATAAAAGTAAATGTTTCAAGCAAATAAATGCTTTGTGTTAATTAATCAATTTAATTATTTATAAAATTAATCAAATAAGTCTACAGATGGTGCCCAAACTAAAATGTGATAGATGATAATTCATCACCACATGAATTTGGTGATTGGGTCCCCTGTCTACAGTTGCCCTTTATGTGGAGGAAGAATGTATGGAATTTCCTTCTTCTTTACAAGATTCTTTTTTTTTTTTTTTTTTTTTTTAAATCAAGAAGTCAAAGTTCAAGTCATAATCAGGACATTGCTGCTTTTGCATGTTTCATACTCCAAAATAAGCAAAATGGCTCTACAAACTGAACATTTTTTTCAATCAGTAAGCCAAGTATTTTGTGATTATAATTATCAACTGATTTTAATAACATAATAGAAACCAAAAGAAAATTTACTTGTCTTTATAATAATGTAAAAATACTTATGATGTAACTTAGAAAACAGGATCAGTAAATTTTTTAATCCATATGGATTTCTATAGAAATGATAAAAACAAATTAAACCAGCAGCATAACACATGTAGTGAAGAAACTGCAGTCAAGATATGAAACTGATTTAAAAGTGGGGTCAACTCACCACAGTATATATAGATATATATAATTTTGGCTTAAAATCTGAATGAATAAAGAAATTAAATCAGTAGTTAAGATTATGTAAGGTACTGATTTATTCTGAATTATTAAAAAATCCACTTCATTGGTGACTTAATCTTGCAAATCATTTGTAATTTCTAATGCTGATATTTCCAGCACTCCCAATCTTCCTCTTCCGACAGGCTGTGAAAATTCTTTGGTCGTTTACTAATTTTATCCGAGTGTTATTCTTTTGGTTTGCATTTTAACCCTTTCAGTGTTATGGATAGAAAATTCCATACAGAACAGTAACTTTCATAATCATTACACATGAAAATTTCTGCCAGCTTTTAATACATCCGATTTCAGGTAGGATGTATACTGGAAGAAAAAGAATGAAATTGCAGAGTGAAAGAGTCATTTTTTTAATTATAATCAGGAAAATACTAGTTATTCATGACATTTTGAGGAACTTTGAAATTTCAGCCTAAACCCATAATGCTTGGAGGGTTAAATAGGAAATGTAAAAATAATACAAAACTAAAGATTAATATTGCAACACAAAAGAAAATCTTTTGAAACATTTCATTTAACACCATAAAATTTCACTATGACAGAAAAATATATCTTTTTTTTTAAATTTATTTATTTATTATTTTTTTTAATTCACAGCTATTTTATCAAAAAGCTTCTGTTAACAAATATGATACCCAATCAAAAGTCAAGAGTTTTATTAAAAACAAATCACCCATAATCTGTGATGTTAAACACAATAGAATTAGATGAATTTACAATTAGAGATATGTAAAAGCATTTAGAATAGTCAGCAAATTAGTATTAATATACATATCTTTTTATAAATTCCTACACATCAAATGAAATTTGTTCTTAAAGGCTAATTATGTTGGTTACGTGTTTGTTCATGGGCATTTAAGTTTAGGAGGCTTATATAACTTCCAGGCTCACTGTAGCATAGTTGACAATGACATTTGGTCAACAGAGGCACATGACTGGGATGTCTGCTGTGCATCCTTAGAAAGCCCTCCATGAAGGTCTTTCTCCTCAGTAGACAGTTAGTAAATATTTTGCATTAAGTCAAGAATCCAACAAGTCAAAGCACCAAAGCTTTTTTATAAGCTCATAAGTTATAATTCTTCCATTATTTGGGAGAAGGGTTTATTCCCAAATAATAGAATGGGTGTAATACAATACAGAATTTAATACACATAATTTTCTTTTCTTTCCCCCCCCCCCTTTATTTTCCCAACTAGAATGAAATTTAAATCTGAGATCAAATGACGCGCATGGTTTTCATCAACGAACAAATGAAATTTAAATCTAAAAGGTTTAAAGGTAATTTCATTTAAACTGCAGAAACAGTGGCTTAAATTATTTCAGTGTTCAGCATATAAAGTATGAGTCATGTTGAAAAGCACCTAAGATTTTCCAAAACAATGGATTTAAACAGCAGAACATATAAAAGTAAAAATTATTTGATGCTTTTAAATTACCTAGCAATCAAAATTCTAGAATGAATACATAATGAATATGAGATGAAATTTAATTACTCAGACTTAAGTTCGTAAGAATTTCAACTTATTTTCAGATAATCAAAATCTTAATAAATGTTGACTATCCAAAGATTATTTCAAATTTGAAGTGAAAGAATGTCAAGTAAAATCTGATCAGCTTTTGCAAATATTTAAAACTATTAAATTAAAGATCAGCTTGCATCTCTGTTTAGTAAAAAATATGCCCTATTTACAATTAATGAAATATTTCGTATTATTTTGTTATAACGTAAGTTACGAAGTGTAAATTTGTAGGTATGACTGAAAGCAATATGGGAACTATAACCTGCTATATGATAAAAGAAATCGTTTTTTGTTCAAAGTTCTCAATCTAAATTTTAAATAATTAAAATTCTCAGTACGTAGGCAAGATAAAAGGAAATTAAAAAAAAAAACTAATTTTAATAATATTAATATAATATCAGAATAATTTTATAAAATATTCACTTTAGCTTTATCCAGCTGTTCATGACTGCCTTCCAATACTGTGAGTGTAAATTGAGAGCACTCAGTACTCGATTTTCCTGCTGTCATAGTATTCGCTTGACCAGGTGGGTGCTGCTCCTGGAAAATCGCGTCCGAAGACGGATCCACGGAAACTCCAAAGAGAAGCCGGATTCGAGAAAATACAACTCGGACATTTTCGCATTTGGTCCTCGGTAAGGACAAAGTTATACTCTCGCACATCCCTGACAACTGTTCCAGCTTTTCAGGATCTCGGCTTCACACGAACAACTATCATAAACTGATATTTTCCAGTACTTTGAAAAGGATTCAACACTCGCCACACCGCCATTACGGAGGTAGGCGAACGTTAAACGACGGTCTGCTATCGAGGTTGCTATCTTAATGGGGGAGGGATGGGGTAGGAGCTGTTTACAATATGTTGGTGAAATTAAACAGGTATATGCTTCTTTAAAACATATGCTTGACTTATCCGGATCAATAAACAAAGTTATTTTTGTGCTCAATATGTTCAAAAACTCCAAAATTAACTCGCAAATAAAACTTTGATCCAAATATAAAAATATTTATTTTCGGCCGAAGGATGTCAGAAAATGTGTCAAAATGAACTTTTATTTGAAATGAAAGACTGCCAGATTAGAAAAACTTCATAATATATTCGCCAAGACTGTCTAAAATATAAATATAATAAAAATAAAAGCTATACATCTAAGAACTATTATTAGCTTCTCAAGTGCTTTTAAATTTCATGACATTTAATTAAAATGTGTGAAGAGACACGTATCTAAATTTTCTTCTTTTCCACGCATCTTTGAAGACCAAAGATCCAAAGAGAAAGCTCATTGAAAGTCTCTGTCGAATGTCATGGTAGTTTAATATAAATGTTGAATTCATTTAAGCTTTAAAAATAAAGACACTTAAATAATGTCCTCGTTTTCACATTTCAGCCTAAAATGGCGTATTACTTAATAGTAAAGAACACTTAGATTTGAGTTGTATTTTAGTGTTCAATAATTAACAAGAGTTTATTACGTTTACCTTCCTTACCTTTCGTTTACCGTTAAAGACAGAGCTACAACGAATAGCTGTCTTTGCAGAAAGCTATAGTGTCGCAGACAGCTATAGCGTTATCTTAATAAATGTTGTATTTACTAATCGTCTTTAATACATCAGATCTTATCATCATTAAGTCTAGATCATTTTAAAGCTCCTGTTTTAATACATTTTGAAGCTATACATGAGGGGTTTGACTTGAGCTTCTTGGCCATCTTGGAGCCCACAGATGGAATTTAATATTTATTAACGGACATAGTGTAATCTATATTTCTATTGCGCTACTTTTAAACTAAAAGATTTATTTTTGAGAAAAAATATGAGCATAATGATTTTAATGCGAGCACATAGCATGTTTGAAAACTAATTCAAATATTTCTATTGGATATTGTTCGGAGAACAGCCTTGACGCCAAAAAGGGAAGAAACAGCTTATTGTGGTATGGCAGGCAATGGTTGTCATTCAATGACGTACTTCCTCTAGGGAGACAGCCGTGATACTTTTCCCTAAGGCTACTATAAATACTACTACTATCTCTAGTAGCTCTACTTTTCCCTTGCTAAGTGATTATCTGTAGTAGGAAATTGGGATATGTAAACGGAAAGTATCATTGTGTTTACTGTTTAATTATCAAAGCAACAGCGAAGAGTATTAAATTAAAAATAGCACATAATTGAATAAAATATAATTATAGGTATTATTATTGAAAATTTATATAAAAATAAAAGTCCTGCACCTGTAAATGTTTATTAAATGATTTATTTTCTCTTTCCATTTACTTTGTTCTGCTTCCTGTACTCATCGATGTTCAATCATGGTTTATTCTACAGCTTTTTAGCATTTGTTTATGTACATTGCAAGCAATCTATTAACATTTTCTTTTATGCTCTCATTGATACCTAAATTACTATACTTATGCAGTGTAAATGTTCTGATAAATGATTTCTATTCTGATAAATGTCTTAGGGAGTGTAGAACATAATTGAGGTTGTTTATGATTAATAGACTCTCTGTCGCCATACATTCGATACAGCAGCTCAGAAACTGGTTTCGATTCTATGGCAGTATAAAACCTTAAAAGATAAAAATTTATTTCTCAGGCTCTTGATTTTGTGATTATAACGTCAAGTCTACGTCGACAGCAATGTCGGTTTACGTTCTATGCAATGTCGGTCCTATGCCTACTGTATCAGTTCCACACCACATCAATGCTCTGACGGCGTCTGTCGACCCTAACAGCATTTATCGTGTAACGTCTTCAGCTTTTTTCTGACGGCCATATAGCCACTGTGGAGAACGCCTTATTATTATTCATTATTACTGTGGGGAACTCTTTATTATTATTATTATTTGCCCCCAGGCCCAAGACAGGGTGCTACCATCTTTCTCTTGTCCACCAGAAAAACATTTGGACCGGTTACACATTCTATTCCTGGCTGCCGTCGGTTAAGGCTCCTCTAGAAGCACGAACTCACCTCTCTTCTGCCTCGTGATGCCTGCATTAGCTATACTACAACTTTCATGCCTTTTGTTAACATGAACTTACTGTCCATAAAAATGCTTATGTTGTGTGGCATGCATCCGATGTTATTTTGTTATTATGATCGTTGACCGTTTATCGTTGATCGTTTATTCACTTCTGCCACGCAACCATAAAAGAGAGTTTTAACCAGTATACTACATATTAATACCATATTAACATTTGTTTGATTTGAAAAAATATGATGTACACTAGTACATTGTCTCACAGAGGGGAATAAGAATTAATTTGGGTAAAGTACACAACAGTCAAAATCTCGATGAACGATGCGTTGAGGAGGCAGGCTTAGTGAGGAGCACGTGACTTTTTAAAGTTACTTTAGTGGAATTGTAGTAAACTAGAAATCCAAGTGTCTTGTTATTAGCGAACGTGTGTTGAAATATATATCCTTTCTTGCATGAATAAAAAGGGTTATATAACCGAGCCAAAGGAATCATCGTTATATTTGCAGTAACAGCATACGCCACCATAAATGGCATGTATGAATGATTACCATACCACTTCTCGGAAAAGTTGAACGTAACCTACACTTGCGTGTAATTCCCAACTCTTCGTTTCGTTTTGTAGTAGCCAAAAAGAGGTTTATTGTTCTGAATAGTCGTTCCTGGAAAAGACTGGAGTATGCGAATTCCTCTCTCAAAGTTGTCACTCATCTAAATGTATTCTTATTGTAATATATCGGCTATCCGTCACCGACCAACCTTGTAGATGATATTGGATTACATTCTAAGTCGGACAATAGGAATTCTCAGAGAATGTTTTCCAGGCCTATCAACATTACAGCCGAAAACAATCAAAGTGAATTCGATAATCTAGAAGTGCTCTAAAAATTTCGGATAAAGGAGACTCCAGGAAGCCATTCCAAAATGCCCAAAAAATCTGGAATACACATCTTGAGCGTAGCTCCATAATTAGTTAGAGAGAAAGACAGATATTCTCTCTGTTTTCAGTTTTATCAAGAGTATTGCAAAGACTCTGTTAACAGTAGCCTTACATTTCTGCCAAGAGATCCGGTTATGGGTAGCTAACTATCTGCTACTAAACAGCGGGCAAATTGCTAGAACGGTCAATTGCAGCCAGCAAAGCCAAAAGAAGCCAAATCAAGAACTTTGGATTGGACCTTCTCTGGGAAAAACTCTGGAATATACACTGCTCGACATTGAAAATGCAACACCAAGAAGGAGTGGTCAGCAAATGATGAAATTTGGAAAAAAGACAGAGACTGCAAGCAGCAATAAGTGATCTTTATTTCAAAATTATAGTCAAAATACAGAGCGAGAACGGCGTCGACTTAGTAGGATATAGGACCTCCGCAGACAGCGATGCACGAAAAAACACGTCTAGGCATAGAGTCAATAAGAGTGCGGATGGTGTCCTGAAGGATGGCTCTCCATTCCCTTTCAACCATTTGATACAGTTCGTCTTCTGAACGAGGCAGGGGCTGAGTTTGCAAACGGCATCCAATCACATACCACACATGTTCGATTGGTGACAGGTCAGGAGAGTATGGTGGCCAGGGAAGCATCTGTATACCTTTCAGAGCATGTTGGCAGATGCCAGCACTGTGTGGTCGGGCGTTATCCTGCTCAAAAATTGCATTAGGCAGCCCCTGAAGGTAGGGTATTGCCACTGCCCGCAGTACATTATCCAAGTATCGTTGGGCCGTCATAGTGCCTTGAATACGAACTAGAGGTGACCTGGAATCGTAGGCAATAGCGCCCTAAACCAATATGCCACGTTGTCGCGCGGTGGAGCGTTCCACAGTTACTGCCGGATTAAATCTGTCTCCATGTCGACGCCACACACGTATGCGGCAACTGTTACGGGATAAACAGAAGCGTGACTCATCTGAGAACACGAAGTTTCGCCATTCTGTCATCCACATCGCTCCAGTCCGGCACCATTCTAAACGTTGGCGTCTATGCTGTGGGGTCAATGGCAGTCTTCTTAACGGACGCCGTGAGAGCAGGCCACGTTCAACCAATCGACGGGAAATGGTTCTGGTCGACAGGGGAACATCCAGGGTATCTTGCACATGCTGCAGAATCGCGGTACAAGTGACTTGCGGGGCCGCCACAGCTTGTCGGCGGATGCGTCGATCCACGCGTGCTGACGTCACTCTGGCTGCACCTGCATCCATCCTTCTTCGCACATTCCCTTGTTCCAACCATGTTCGCAATAGCCAATGCACCGTGCTCGCCTCCATGTGTGTATGAGCTGCGATTTGACGTAAGGACCAAACCGCCCTTCTCAGTCCGATCGCCATACCCCTCGTAAAAATCGTCTATCTGCTGGAAGTGCCTTCGTTGACGGTGGCCTGGCATTCTCTCCTATTACACATATCCTCCGGGACAAAAACCAACTTTCTTCCGTAATTCGTCTGGCAGAAATAACGACACGAATATTGCCCATTCTGCGCGTTCCTCCCGTTATATCTTACTTCACTTGCGTCGGAGAGCAGCGCATTTCACATCATTCGCATAACTCAGTGACGTGCGTCTACTCTAAAATTTTCTTAAATTTCTGACCACTTCTTCTTGGTGCTGCATTTTCAATGTCGAGCAGTGTATTAGCATCTGACTAGATAGAAACATTCGCTAAGAATTTGTGAAAGTTTTGTATTTCAAAGTAAACAAATTAACTTTTTTTATAAAATTATTTACGTTTAGGCTAGAATTTTAAATAAATTAAATAATTAAATATGCTCTTTTGTTTGCTTTGTGTAAACGTGTCACAATTGTATGGCTATGACAGCACTATGCTGGTGACAATTCTTATTCCTTTTCAGTTATGCCAAATATATGCTGATGAATGGTGCCAATCGTAACCGAGACATTGCACAGAGCCCCGTCATAAACCTAGACACTGTAGGACCTTCGAATGTGGGCTCCGAGCATAATGAGATAAACCTCAATGACATTCCAGCTGGAAATTTTACTACGATAAATAGTAGTGTTCAGTGTAATGGTTAGGCCAGTTACTATTACTCTTCCATCTCCGATCGAAACGACTCTACCGCTTGCTCCATTGCTTATCGACTTTACCGAGGGAATGATGAAAATTTACAATTAAAGAAAGAAAAAATATATCTATCTTCAATTTGTGATTCTCTGAGGAAACAAGGGCCTGAGAATGACGAAAGAAAGCATGAGCTTCCTCAAAATGAAAAGCATATTTTTAGTGCTTTAACGGAATTTGTACGAGCTCTTATTTCCCCATTCTTGCAACTAAAGCACAGTACTTAACAAAAGTAAATGAGCCATCTGCTAAGTCTATGGCTAGTGAAAATCTCAAGAATAAAACCGCTGCTTCTAAAATTAGTACTCCCCTTTCTAGCTCAACTTCAAACCAAACTTCAAAACCAAGCTCAGAATTCTAAGTACACCTGTTATGAATCCTCAGTTGATACAACGTAACAAGATGCAAGCAAATTTTACTATTCCAAAGATGTTTGAATGAAGTACAAAAAATAAAGATTACCATATCAACACCAAATACAATTTTATTCACCAACTTAGAGGTCAAAAACTCCAAAGCTGTATGTAAGGGAAGCGTCGGCACTCCCATACTATATCATGACGCCAAATTGCAGCGCCAATCCACTGAAGTGGTGGCGATGTAAACTAAATCTCTTCCCCTCCTCCTCTCCCCTGCAGTGACGTCATGGAGGTTGGAAGTAAGATGGAAAGGCCGCAATGAGTTTTGACACGATGGATGTAAATATTTTGCAATTGCGTCGTAATTATATATATAAATGTATATATTTCCTAATTGTACAGTATTTCAGAGTCCTAAGTATAGGAAAAGAAACATTTTTAAGCAATGTTTATTGTTATTAAGATTAAAATTATGCATTATTTCTTCTCCACTTACAAAGCTTCTACCTAAAATACTTTCTCAAATATGACATGATTTTTTTAGCTTCTGAGGCATCTTTTTAATAAAAAAATCTAAGTCAATTTGTAATTAATGCTCAATTCGGTCCATTCCAAATTAGCGCTCTTTTTATTTTAATAGTGAAATACATTAAATAGTACATAACTTTCTCTGAATATTTCTGAAAGGGAATTAAAAAAAGATTTCTTAAAATATTATTTAAAACTTGTACCTGCGTTATTATAAAATATAGGGGAATAATTCTTTTAATTATCAGATTTTTTACCTTTAATTTCAACAATACATATCCTAAAACTCTTCTTTATTACTTCCTTAAGTACGCATCGTTTCAAGGAAACGTGTAGAAATGTATTCCATCAGATTTCGACGAAATCTTACTCTTGCAATCCTTAATCCGCAGTATCGATACGCCATTAGAGAAAATTAAAAAACAAAATTGGTTCTGAAAACAGCCTTTTGTAATTAAAAAGTACAAAATTAATAAGTTATAAATAACACAACCAAAGCACGTTAGAAGCTAACAAGATTTCGGTAGAATCCAACAAACAATCAAATCAAAACAACCAATGACTGAAAAGAAAAGGAGCATGCCCAGTTTTCTGATTGTGTTTCCACATCGCCACCGCTACGAGCGCTGCGGTTGTTTCGAAGCGCAATTTCTGCCATTGAAGTGTGGACGCTTTACTTACATACAGCTTTGAAAAACTCATCTTCTGTTATTTTACCAAATTGGATCCCAAAGATAAAAACCTGTTGCCAAAAACGATAATACAATAGTATGCAAATTAAACATATATAATTATTAAAAATATTTGTGAGTTACTTTCAAACTAAACATTTTTATGCCGTTACATTCACTCCCCTTCCAGTAACGAACGTTACGTTAGAAAGATTGGAAGAAGTAATGGTGCTTATCATCACAATAGTAACAAAATTAATGTATAAATAAAATATCAGTTTTTAAAACGCAACGGTGTCTTAAGAATTCTACCAGTTCGGAATTGTCTTAAAGCTGATTTTGGGTTGAGCCACAGTTATTTTGGTTTGAATTTCAATGGGCGTAGGCTCATTATTTATACAATTTGGAGTCATAGGTTTCTCTTGTTTAGGAATTCGTTGTGGTAAAATATATGCTACGTTCAATTTGTCTATGGATACATTTATGTTTTTATTCTTTATCCTGAGCGTAAAATATTTTGGTGAACGATTGATAACGAAATACGGAACTTCATATGGGGGTTCAAGTTGCTTCCAAAGTCTGTCAATGCGAAGGAAGATGATTCTTAATCTTTATGTGCAAATAATTTAGGGATGCCTTTCTGTTGTATTTCCTTCGGCCGAATTAATTCTTTATACTTTTGTAATTTATATATAAAAGCTCCGGGTGGTGTATGAGTTATTTTTTCTTCAGAGAATTCTCCAGGAATTTTAATATTTTCGCCATATACCATTTCCGCTATGGTATTGTTAGTATCGTTGTGGATTGCCTAAAAAAACCGTTGACAATTTTTCACTCGAAATTTTAGTATTATGGGCTCTTAAAGCAGTCTTTATTCATCTGTGAAGCCGTTTTACCTTGCCGTTGCACTGCGGGTGATAGGCTGTAGTGTGTGAAAGCTTAATGCTGCAAATTCCTGAAAGGGTTCCAAACCTTGCTATCCAGTTGCTATAGAAAGCTTTCGCTACAGTTTCTGACGAGATGTTTTCTAGCGAAATAGCTTCCATCCAAATTGTGTATCTATCTATGCATGTCAGACAGTAGGTGTTACCATTTGATGGCGATAATGGACCAACAAGATCAATGTGTACTTCTCTAAATCTTTCTGATGGCTTTTGATATTCGCTAATTATTGATTTCGTATGCCGGGATATTTTAGATTTTTGGCATGGAGTCATCTTTTTGATACTTGATCAAATAAATTTTAAGGAGATTAATTTTATTGTTGATTTCATTCCAGGATGGGATAATCCATGAAATTGATGAAATATTTTCGTACGATAACTCTTGGGTATATATAGGGTCTAACATGCTATATTGAAGTATCTCACCATAATTTGTTTTCCTGATGGAAGGTGAAACTGTTTAAAAGTCAAATTTATAGATTTCTGCAGTGTTTTAAATTCATCATCTCTCTCTTGTTCTTCAGTAATTTCGTAGTAATTAATTAAGGCGATTTCTTCGATTCTGGATAATGTATACGCTAAGACGTTATTCTCTCCTGTAATATGCCTAATATCTGTTGTAAATTCTGAAATGTATTGGAGTTACCTAATTTGTCTTAGAGATGCTCTATCTGGTTTGGGGGAAAACGATTTAATATTTAAATGATAAAGGGTTTGTGGTCAGCATACACTATGCATCTTCGTTCTTCTAACAAATGTTTGAAATATTTAATGGAAAGCTAAATTGCGAGAAGTTCACGATCATACGTAATTTTGCTATGTAACATTAAGTTTCTTGGGAAAAAAATCCGATTGGTTTCTAACTACCATTTACAAATTGCTGTAAAACTGAACCGACTGCCGAATCCGAAACATCTGTGCACAATGAAAAAGTTAAATCTGGATAGGGGGAGAGAGAAGAGCAACATTTGCTATAGCTCGTTTACAGTTTTCAAATTTCTCAGTGGCTTCATCCGTCCGAGTTATTTTCCGATTATCTCTTTTCTTTATACCTTTTAGGTAGTCGTGTAAACAGTTTGAGTACTAGCGGCGTTTTTTAAAAAGCGACGGTAGAAATTAACCATTCCGAGAAAGGTTCGTAACTGATGAACAGTATCAGAGAATTTAATATTGAGAGTAGCTTTCACATTGTCAGGAAGAAGTTTTGATCCCTCAGATGTAATTAGAAAGATTAAAAATTCCAATTCATTAACTCCGAAAACAAATTTAGAAATATTAAGTCTGAATGCATATTTTTGCAATCTATCAAAAACTAATTTTAAATTCTTTTCGTGTTCCCGTGTGCCTCTTCATTATTTGACGCAATCAAAACATCATACTAATATTGAAAAACAAAATTTAGTCCTCTAAATATCTCATTAATAAATCTATGAAAGTAGAAGGTGCGTTACGCAACCCGGAACACATGACGTTAAATTCATAGAGCCTAAAAGGGGTTATAATGGCAGTTTTTGGCTTATCATTTTCATTAATAGGAATCTGAAAATATGCTTTATGCAAATCAGTTTTAGAAAATATTAGAGTAGTTTTTAAAATGTGGTTGAAATCTTCTAATTGGGGTATAGGATAAAGATCCGGTATTGTTTGTGCATTCAAACGTCGATAATCCCCACATAGTCGGAAGGAGCCACCTTTCTTCGGAACCGTATGACTTGCCCGTTGTGATTAAGAAGGACGAATAATATCATTTTCTAACATATACTGAAATTCCTGTTTTGCTATTCGTAATCACTTGGGATCCACTTGTCTAGCTCTGGTATAAACAGATGGTCCTCTAATTGTAATATAATGCTCAACACCAAGCTTAAATGTTGATATTCATAAATTCGGTTTTGTTAAATCACGTCCGGGTCACCAAATATAAGTATAACTGTTATGAATCCTCATTTGATACAACGTAATAAGATGCAGACAAAATTTTACTATTCTAAGGTTCAAGGTTGTTTGCCTGAACTACAAAAAATAAAAGGATTACCATACCAATGCCAAATGTAATTTCATTTACCAACTCAGTAGTCAAAAATTCAACTTCTGTTACTTTAACAACTTGGATCCCAAAGATAAAAACTTGTTACCAAAAACAATAATACAATAATATGAAAATTAAACATTTATAATTATTAAAAATATTTGTGAGCTACTTTCAAACTAATTTATGTCGTTACAGAATAATGAGAATTTGTCTAAAAGCCTCATAAATATTCAGAATCCAGATAGATTCATTATTCCCCAAAAATTAAACATCTAGTAGCATCTCTACTCCTACTAGTTTTCAGTTTGGAATCTGGACGGCGCACCAGATTTGGCGACTAATCTCTTCCAGCAGCCGATGGAGAATTATGCTCTTAAAATACAATTTTCCCTCTTTCGGTTAATATGTATTATACCGAGAGCAATTTTTTTCTGTTCCAAGAACTAAACGGACTGTCCGCATCTAGTCAATCTCGTCATGAAAGAGACTTTAGGAAACTCTCCATGGCTAATGAAAATAACTTAAAGCCGTTTTGGTTTACCCACGCCAAGCATTCCATTGAAAAACTGGCCATGCTCTTTCCTTGATGCCCTAAACACTTGCTGATATTGTTTAATGGTTAATACAGCCTTGGTGAGACTGAATTTGATGGCTCCGTTGTGAAATATCTATGAGGTGTGAATCCACAGCAGTGGAAGTAAAAAGCAAATAAAAACTTATTGTAGAGATTGACTGTAGGCGGAGTTGGATGCTGAGCTGAAGTTACCCGAGAAGTCTTCAAAGCTAAGTAGGCTGTGCAGAGAAGCTGTGAGCTGGGAACTGGCAGAAAATCTAAATGGACTAGGATCGAAGAAGCAGACTGGATGCAGTGCGAACTGCAGAGGGAAGGCTGTTTCAAGTCCATACTAATTTAGAAGAATTTCGGAACTATTTGTTAAGGAAAGGGGTTTTGAAAAGGTATTGAGATTCACAAAGTTGCAAAAAAAATCAAAAGTACAGTCGCTCACAAAAGTATTCGAACACCAGTAACCCATCAGAAAATTCAAGGATGGCATTTTCTATAAATCCAACCTTGTGTCATGGCTCTTCTCATTTTTTTCTGAGTAAACTAAAGATTCACACATCTTGAAAAACGGTAAAATCGACACCCCAATCTTCGAAAACTGAAATGAACTTTCTACACGATCTATCTTTGAATTGGGAAGCCATTTTGGACACCCATCTTGGAAAGTGGACTCTCTTTGAATTGAGAAGCCCTTTTTTGGAGCCTCTCTTTGAATCCCATTTTGAAAATGAAATGGTTCTCTTTGAACCCAATCTTGGAAAAACTGAAATGAACTCTCTACACGATCTTTATTTGTATAGGAAAGCCTTTTTTGACCCCCATCTTGGAAAACAGGTACCCAATCATGGAAAAATGAAATCGACTTTCTACACTATCTCTCTTTGATTTGGGAAACCAGAAACGGACTCTCTACACTATCTCTCTTTGAACCATTTTCGAACCCCAATCAGAGGGCTTTGGAAAAGGTATATTTTTGTGTGCGCTTTTCTATGAACACTAGGAAGCTGTTTTGAATTCAAGATTGGTATATATATATATATAATATTTATTATTATTATAATAATAATCCAATTTGTAAAAAAATATTTTTCTTATGACATTTCCGATATAATTTCAGAAATACAGCTCCATAACAATTCATTTTCACACGAAGTCAAATGATCCTTCACCCATAAATCACTATCTTCCTTAAGATTTTGGAACGCTAAACTGTCTAAATCGATAAAATCGTCCCATTCAGGAAGTGTTGGGTCCACAGAAAGTTTTCCAGAATTCATGAAAATTTCTTCAGTTTCCATGAAATCATGTTCAGAAGCCATTTCCGAACTAATGAAAGGGTTTTCAGGATGAGTTTGGGCAGGTTCTGGAGCAGGATGATCTAGTCCCGAAAGAGTTCCACCCAAGGCGTTTCTTAATAGGTAGTGTATAAACACTGTATTGTCGCAAGGACGTTTTTTTAGAATTCTCCTCATCCTCAATTGTGATCACTTCTATTTCTTTACGGATACTAACATCCGTTTCCGTTTTTTCCACCAATCTCGTTTTAGAAATATCGTCGAGAAGACTTCTCCATCTCATTCTATCATCTAAATAAGAAGTGGCAGGCTGTTCATTATGAAGATCCTCGACTCGAAACGAAGTATACGATGTCGGGGTTTGGAAGGGAAAATCTTTTTTCAATCGTTCTCAAAGAGTCAACTAGCACCGGTCGACGAGAAAAACCGGCTGTTCTGCTTCGTTAAAATAAGATAATGCATCTTCGGGGGACTGCATAGTACCCGAAAGGTTTTAGAACATACCGCTTAAATTTCGTCTTGTCGATCGCTTTGAAATATCTCTCCTTGGCGATTATTTTTAAGAGTTCGGGAGTAAAGTTGGATGTTAATTCGTAATAGATGAGCGGGATACCGTGGTCTGACAGATATGAACGTTGTTCTCAGCTGTCATTCTCACTCCAAACTTGAAATAGCTTTTGATGAGAAAAATATTCTTAAACTGGAAACTCATTCGCAAATCCCTGTATCTCCGTTTCCTTCGAATGGAACGTGCTAAAGCTCGATCCATTCGGTTCCAAGAGTAGAGCCGCAATCTTTTGTTTCTTTACAGTCCAATAGATTCCTCTCCATATTCTGAGTGAGCAGGTCCGACGATTCCACAACATGCTTAAAGTAAACACTCATTTTGTTAGCCAGTAAATAAGGAATACATTTGGCGCAATGACTCGCCAAAAAGACTTTCAAGTTTGCGATTTGGGAGAGCGTCTTCAAATCATCAGCACCCGAAATAAATTGGGTCGTGAAACCATCTAGCAGGCACATGGCTCTGGTTTCTAGTGGGCGTTCTAATGGAAGCTCTCCCTTTTATAGTCAGTATCAAAGCCAAGAAATCTTATCTCTATGACCTTTTTTCAGTTTTTATTTACCACTTCCAAGAAATCGTATCTCCATGACCTTTTTTAAGATCCAATGAAAAAAAGACCATGACCTTTTTCAGTCAGAAATCTTTCAGTTTTTTTGAGTAGGTTGAGGAATAGAAAAAAATACCCAATGAAGTCCAGAGGTCTCTACATATAAATAGAAAGAGAGAGAAAGGTGTCACATTATGAAAAGTCTCCGGATCATCACGTGCATTCATTTCAAATATAAAAATCATACAATTTCGTTTTATATCATCCAAGAAGTCGTTTACTCGAAAGCTTCGGATTTTTCGAAATGTGTACGTTATAATTTAGTGGGTCGCACGACGCTGCAACGATTTCTGACAGACGAAGATGTCTTTACGGCTTGTGAAATTTCTATTTGGATACACAAATTTTATTGATGAAACGAGCCAAATATCAATACACGGTCGCCTTTCTAACCATCTCGCATACGAATCGTATTATGGATTATCTTAGGAAGAAAATGAAGATCGAGACTGCTTTTAGCCATTGGTTGCACAAAATACTGCACGAATCTGTCTTGACCGAAAACGATCAATATTATGTTCCCAGTAACGATAACCTTAACAAGTACTCTGTAACCGTATTATGGATTATCTCAAGAAGAAAAGGAAGATCGAGATTGATTTTAGTGATTGGTTGCACAAAATCCTGCACGAATCTCTCTTGATCATTAAAACCATAACGATCAATATTATATTCCCAATAACGATAACCTTATGAACTACTCTGTTACGAATTTCTGTCGAACAAGAAAAGATTGAATGGTTGAAGAACTACCCCATACCTACGTGGATCATAAGGAGGGGAAGAAACCTGTTCAGGACGTTTCTTCTGAGGATCAAAAAATACTTCCCTCAGGACAGGAAAAAACCATGCCTATTGCACAGAGTTATTGAGAAACGATTCAATCTATCAATGATACTCAGAAAAGAGCTCCTGTTGAGAATAGGCTTCCAATTAAAAAACAACTCCTAAGTAGAGCCTGTCAACAGAATTGTATGACATTTGCAGAGAAATGTATTCTAACAGACCCCAGTGTATTCACCATTTTCACTGGAGAACCCGTGTAGGCCTCAAAGAAGGATATCTCAGAATGTCTATATTACATTTTAGAGAGGGGTAACTCTTATCAAAAGAAATGGAAAAGAAAAATTCATCGGTTGGAAAAAATTTTCTCAGAGAAAATCTCCAGCTAAGATTTTAAAAAAACTTTTTGTTAATTTTAATGATGCCTTTAGACATCATTAAAATTAACTCTTTCCTCTTTGTTGATATGTTTAAAACACGTTTTGTTGATTTTGTGATGTCATGTTCTATTTTCAGAAAAGTCCAACAACAAAATTTTTAAAAATTCTCTAAGAACATTTTTCCAGCCCTTTCGTCAAGATTGAACTTTGCGTTATCTATATAAACCTTCCGAGTTTTTCTAATCATTCTGTGCCTTTAAATAATAATGATACCGAACCACTTTTGGCAAAGCACAATGAGAAAAGCCATTTGTATGGCTGAAACAAACGATTCGCTCAATCCAATTCTATTTCAGAATGTCTTGAGTGGATCAAGAGATGCGAAAAATGGATCTTTGCAACCATTTTTCTAAAAACCGCCGTTTCGATTCTCCTCGCACCCAAGTAACGGAAAAGTGTTCTGTCAACATGTATAACACCCATGGGAAATAGCTATACGGAATTTCTCCTTCGTACGACTAGCCGTGATAAAAATCGTTCCCCGAAAAAGCCGTTTGTTTTTCTTTTTCGGTGAGCATCTTCCATGGAAAAGGAGGTTTGAAAACAAATACCCCTCGGGAAGTGCCATTGGAAGCGATGTAGGCCAGTTCTTTCACAATAAAGGATCCTTGAGAATCGTAAAAACCTACAATGTCGAGCACGAGTTCCATGCCCTCTTTCTCTTTTCAAAGTGACCTTTATTATTTATTTATGGAAACGCGATATCAAAAGAATGTGACCTTTATCTTAAGACAAGGACCTTTATGAGTTTAAAAGAGGGTGTCACAGAGAGAGCGGTATCATTTCCTTTAGGAGAGAAAGAGAATTTTTTCGGGTAAGTGATTTGTTTTTTAATTCATTACTTTCTATAAAAATACTTTTCCTAAAAATCTTTTGTCTTAATTTTTTTTCTTTTCTATTCAATGAATAGGTCAACCGACATAATGAGTTCTGATCCTCTCACCCGTTCCTACATTATTCTCGACATTGAGTCGTTTCTCTGTCATGATCAAGATTAAGAAAAAATGTCTTGCATTCTGTCTATGATTTAACCTTTCGTGGATCCTTGATTTTTCCACCTCCTGTCGATTATTCAGACTTAACGTCCCGAGATCAACGTTCCGTCGATTATGCCGTCCGTAATAGACATGGTCTTCATTGGACGGAGGGATACCTTTCCAACGAGGATCTTCCTTCCATCTTTCAAATGCTGACGGAAAATATAGAAACCATATACGTCAACGGCTACGAGAAAGCCAAATTTTTCAACAAGCTCTGTAAACGGTCCGTTTGGGAATTTTACGTCCCACAGAAAACGGAATGCATTACAAGACAAAGTGCACACGACACCAATTTTTCCGCAAGCAGTATCTTCATTGCGCTGAGAATAAGGTAAAGAATTTTTGATACAATTTGAAGGAAGGCGATTGCATTCTCAGGATATTGCATTCTTATGAACCACAGGGCAAAGTAGAAGAAGAAGAGGAAGAAGTGTATGAGGCTGAAGAACCCAAAAAGGATGATGATGAGCTTTCTATGAAATGTTTAAGTTGGGACGCAAAAGAATAATGTGCCATGAAGGAGAATCCTCAAGAGTACTCATTATGATCATCTTCTAACATTTGGTCTAGAAGAGATCCATTGAATATAAACTAATTGAATTGTATTTTTAAATTTTTTATAAACCATTAAAATAATAAAAAAGGTTCTTTTTCAATTGTCTGTTTCTCTTCCATTACTTTCCTTTCTAGACCAAAGTTTTATTGTATGGGCCAAGTTAGATAAGACTTATCACAAATTGAATTCTAGAAGAATCAAAATTTTTTTTAAAAAAAGAAATATCCTGTCTGGTAGCAAAAAAAGAAAATTGTGATCTTAAAACGAAAGGCTGAGATCTGATAGGTCCATTTTTTTAAAATCTATCTGTCGTTAGCAAACCGTATGTATAAATTAAAACGTCGTTTTCCCATTTCCATCATAATCATAGACTGTGTCGATAGGCCAAGATTCTCCTTCCCCAAAAAATAACAACTAAGAGTAATGATGCGTATCGAGGAAACATTAGAAGAAGAAGCGGAAAGAGTTTCAAATAGACTACAAGAATTAACACGGGATTGGTTTAAAGCCCAGTCTGCTGAGGAGGAAAATCTGAGAAATTTAAAAGAACCTGTATACTTTTATCCATTACCAGAAGGAACTAGACAAGTTCACTCACAGTTTAATTTTCCAGATAGAAAACAAGACGTAACCAATATGAGAAAGCAACGCATGAATATTTCAGAAGTATTTTCTTTAAAAGAGAAGTGATAATTGTTTTCCCTTTCCTTTGTAAGGAGTTTGAAAGAAGTTTCACTCAGAGAAAAATCTAAATAAGAATTAAAACAAAACGTTTTGTTAATTTTAATGATGTCTGAAGGCATCATTAAAATTAACTCTTTCCTTTTTCTGTTGAGACAACATGTTTCTAAAAATAGATTTCGAAGAATGGATGAGTCATGTTTTATTTTTGGAAACGTCAGAACAAAAAAAGGGAAGAGTTAATTTCAATGATGTCTAAAAATATCATTAAAATTTTAAAAAAGTTTTTTTTAGCTAGAGATTTCTCCAGACAAAAATTTTTCTCTCACTCGTTTATTTACTATCTCTAAAAAAAACTATATAAACACTCCAAGTTTTGCTTCTAATCACACTGTTCACCCCAGCATGGGCGCGAATTTCTCTCTCGCGGAAAAGTCTTCATGAAAGGTATTTATAGTTTGGCTTCAAATGACAAGATTTTTCCCCATATCCAAGATTGGATGCAACAAATTATCGTAAAAAGCTGGGTTGAGTAAAGGAAATAGCACGTTGGATAAGACGATCATCTTTTCCAATGTACTGTTTCCTTCACCCTGTAGCATTCATTATTTTAACTAACCAAATTATTTTTAGTTTGAATTTTCCTATCGATATCTCGAAGTTTCAGTTGCTGCCCGAATTTAGCGCGAGCAAGATATTTATGCAAATCGCAGATATGTGATAGCAGTTTAAAAGGCAGGAGTTAACGAGGAAAAAGAGTCTTGGATTTACCGCCGTAAGGCTGTGCGCGCAAATATTTCCTCTGTCTAGTGAAAGTTCGCCTTTATAGGCAATTGCATTTACTGGTTCTTACTCATGAAATTCGCATTATTGCATTTCACTGAGAGTTAGGCTTCCTTCGCCGTCCTACTTAAAGTTAAACTTAGGAAATTGAATTGCTAATACACTTTATTTTATATTATTTTAGTTCAGCCCAAGCAGTGGCTTACTCTCAAGTCGGAGAGTTGTAATTATTTGAATTAAAGGGTCCTTTAAACTTTTCTGACTTGTAGTTCTTCAACACTAAAGGACATAGCCTAGATTTGCTCACTGTCCTCCACATAGGGTTTCACAGCGTATGTTTAGCAAGAAGATCAAGAGATTACAGTTGAAACCTTACAACCCAACCCATTATTTTTCGCCTTCTCCATGACAGACGGGATAGAAGTGGGAATTGAGAAACAAAGTAGGAGGAGGTCCCGTTGAGAGAAGGGACTCTTTCAAAATACAACCCTTTTTATAGACTGTGGCATGCCACCTTATTATCATAATTTTTTGGGTTAGGTGATAGTGATCCAATATAGATGAGATCCAAGATCTCGAATAAGAAAAAATGAAACAAACGAGTTCTTTTATATCTCGTTTTAGAAGGACTTATTCTAAACAAGTCATTCGCACGACCTTATCCCACGACCTATTCAGTATAAACAAATCCTCACATGAGTTGTTTTGAAACGGTCTAACAAGATTAGCTTTCCAAGGTGACCGTTACAAGATCACAAGTTCAACAACGGCCTTTTGTTTTGGAGGGTAAATACAAAGAAAGTATTCTTTCATTTCACAAGGTTCACGACCCTCACATGTCATTTCATAAAAAATAGATTCTATTTTGTAAGTTACTTAAAGAATCTCTCTCATAGACCCTTTTATTTATTTTTAAAGGAGATTTGCACGTCTCTCTTTAAAGAACATGAAAATGTTATATTTTTTGTTTCTTTCTAGATCTTCCTTTCCTATTTTTGGAAAAAAATATTCAATGGCCATGGAATCTGCTGCTGATAACTTTATCGCGCTCGATCTAGAGGGTTTCCAGTCCTACAACCACAAGAAGGACGAATATAGTTACGTTCTGAAGGAACTCGGGTATGGGACGAGATAACGGTGGGATTTTTGACGTTCGGACTTCCTCAACCTTTCCATTAACTCAGTTCCAAAAACCAAAATGCCAACGCCTGGCTGACCCGAAATCGACACGGAATGGGGGCCATATTCCCTACAATCATTTAGCTGCCCTTCTCAAATCTTTAACCCACAACTTCCCCACGATTTATGTCGTGGGATATGAGAAAGCTAAATGTTGTTGTCTTAGAGAATCAGTCCGTGACGGAGATTTATGTGCCAGGCGTAATCATTTGGAGGTATGGCGGAAAGTAAGCTAAATACCAGCAGGAGGGAAAATCCTTTCATTGCGCTGAAAACAAAGTGCGCGACTATCGGTTGCACATTATGGAAGAAGGTTTTCATATTCAAAAGATCCATCCAGACGGTATAATGGGGAGTAGGAGAAAGAAGAGACTGCCCTGCAAGCTCTTGATGAGCCTATGATTAAATAGAGGCTGATCCTTCCCTGGAACATTTTGACTTATTCATCAAGTCAAGGGACAATCTATCGTGTTCCCAACCTATAGGAATTCAGACCAGTGTACGCCCTTTCAATTGATGGTTCGTGATTCTTCCAGTTCTTCTTCCAGTAGTTCCCCTCACCCTTCAAAAATTGATAATTGGGGTGAAATACCTGCAAATGTCTGTCCACAGAACCCCAAAGGTATCTTCTAATGGTCCTGTATCCAGTGATCATAAGACAGAGTGTTAGGATGACGAACTGACTACTGAGACTACAACAGAGTGTCGGGATGACGAACTGTCTACTGATACAGAATCTTAGGATGATCGTTCTCCAAAATATTGGAACAGATCTGTCGATTAATTACATGGTCTATGTTTTGTAAAAAATTTTATTAATAATTCTATGAACGTATTCAATACTGTTTAGTAACAGAAATATTATAAATTGTAAAATGAATTCTTATTATTGTACCATGTATACGTAACATAATCTTTAATTCACACCATAATAGATTTTAACTAAAAAAGGGTCTTGGACCTTATGACTTTAAAAAGTAGAAGAGAAATTTTATTCTTGGGAAACTAGTTAGAATACATTTTAAGAGGCTCTCGTCAATAAAACTTTATCACCCACATTAAAACATAAAATAATGAAACTGAAACACCTTCGATAAAGAATGAGTCAGGAATATAGATGAGAGGTCCATTGTGTCCTCAATACTTCATGATTTGAAAAAGATATGAAACGAGAAACACTTAGATAGACAGAGCAAGATAAGCATTTGTGATTTTAGAAGAAATCAAATCTTGGATGTATGAAAAATAATTTTTGTCCATCGATACAGGATCAAAAAACTTCGTAAACCAATCTTGGAGAGAGATCCGTTTCCATCTAGACCAGGGATGTCAAACTCATAGGTACACTTGGGCCAAACAAACAAGGTTTAAATATAGGCGGGCCGCAAAAAAAATCAATATTCATAGAAACGTAGATTTATTTCGAATAATGCAATAATAAACATATGTATGTATTTATATAGAAAAGAACAAGAAAAATTTAATGTTTACTTCCTGATACTTGACATCTCTTCTCTGCTATTATCTTTCCTATTTCGGGAGAAATTTTGTTTGCAGTGATAACTTTCAACGCTGATCCAAGGTGAGAATCATTAATACGGTTTCTAATAGGAGACTTATTACCTTTCATGACTGAAAATAACTGCTCGCACCGATAAGTGCTACCAAACATGGAAATAATTTCATATGCGAATTTTCGAGTATTTTTAAACCTGGCTGGTAAATATTTGTAAAATTCAGGCACGCCCACTTCAATGAATTTTCCTTTCAAATTTGAGTTGCATTGAATCTCGATCACCTGCATTTGCATATGGCTGGATACTGAGTCAATACTTATTGAGAAAATCGAAGAAAACAAAAAAAAATTTGTCTTCGAGGGAACTAAAATCATTAAACCTCGTTTCAAATTCAGTTGTTAAATTTGCAATTTTTTCTGCGTATTTTTGATACGAACATATATCATCTAAACTTGATTTGTTCATGCTGCACATCGGGAAGTGCGTCAAATCTTCTTTTTTAAGTTATTTTTCCCAAAGAACTAGTTGACATTTGAATGCTTTAATTATGTCAAACATGTTCGTAATGATATGATCTTTTCCTTGTAACGATAAATTTAAATTGGTTAAGTGTTTGGTTATATCAACTAAGAAAGATAAATCTTGTATCCATATTGGATCGTAAAACAAACTTACGTCTTGATTTTTCGTTTTTAAAAACTGACATATTTCTTCTTTCAAATCCCAGAATTGTTTGAGAATCTTGGAGCAAGATAACCAACGTACCTCGGTATAGTAGGACAAACCCGAATATTCACTATCTAACTCACTTAAGAAAGCAGTGAATTGACGCTGATTTAAACCTCGAGATCTTATAAAATTTATAACTTTTTTTATATATGACAAAACATTCTCCATATTTATTACTTTCGTGCATAGAACTTCTTGATGTATAATACAATGCATATGATGAATGTTTGAACCGTGAATTTCACTAAGTTTTTTTCTTAGTAATGCTACGAAGCCCTTGTTTTTCCCGGTCATTGATGGAGCGCCATCTGTAGCTACAGAATTTAATTTTGCCAAAGGTAGATTGTATTTCTGCAGAAGTCCAAAAACACAAGTAAATATATCTTCTCCTGTGGTAGTACCAGGCATCGGTATTAGTTCCAGTAATTCCTCAAAAATGTTAAAATTCTTGTCACAAGAACGAAGAAACACTGCTAATTGAGCTTTGCCACTAATGTCCGTGCTCTCGTCACAGGCAATGGAGAAACTTTCGAAACTAGATGATTTTGCTTTGATCTGATCACTTAAATTCGCGGCTAAATCAGTAACTCTTTCCGCAACTGTATTTCGAGACAATGAAATTGATTGAAAAGCCTTCACATTTCCAGGACAAACAATTTCTCCAGCTTTCATTAGGCATTCCTTGATGAAATCACCGTCAGTAAAAGGCTTCGAATGTTTAGCTATCAACTCGGACAAGACGTAGCTTGCATGTACCGCCGCTTCACTTTCTTGCAATACTTTACTAAACATGGACTGTTGCTTTTTCACTCCTAACTTGAGCTCTTTCAACTTTTCTTCTCTCATTAATCCTTCGTAATTGTTATATTTCGATTTGTGTTGTTCGTAATGACGTTTAATATTATATAACTTTGGTACATTAATAGTATTATTACATATCAAGCAGATTATTTTATCTTTTATTTCACAGCAAAAATATTCTAATTCCCATTTTACTTGGAATATTCTATGTTCGTCAGCGATTTTTCGTTTAATTTTACTACCACTTGGTTTTGATATAGACATACTGAATACAAAGGGCTGGAATAAACACGGTTAACGTTAAAAAGTTAACAAAAATTTATTCTTTCCACAAGAGATAAATCAAAATGCTGAAATATTTCTTCAAAAATATTCTAACAATATCACAAAATGTCAAACGTTTAGCAAAAATCAATTCAAAACAGAGAAACTAATTCTATCTCACAGCGAAATCGCTACAAATCAATCACAGCATTAAGTAAACAAACAGTTCGCTAGAACTACAGCTACTACTGAGATGAGTTGTTTGTTCTCGGCTTTTATAAGCTTTATAATTAATTTCTCGAATATACTGGAAACATCTATAAATATCTGGATTTTTGTGGATGGCAACAGCAATTACGAGATATTTATTTATTAGGTATTAAATGCACGCGCTGTTCTATTTTTAACCTTCCAACGCAGCTGTCTTTTCAAAAATCGTCTGCGTTGCTAAGGCAACATGAAGCAAATCTAATTACAATTCTAAATAAAAAAAACTAACTAAATAAATAACTATGAAATCCGTAACAATATGAATTAAGTAATAATTAATAATAAAGCAAAGTGCATGCACATGCATGCACCAATATATCGTACAAAACTATGATTGGAAAACTGAGACCATGAGTTCGGCCACATTCGGCTATCGGGGGATGCGTACAAGTTCTGAGTGCACGTGTCCCCCAAAAGCCGAAGGTAGCTGAACGCAAGCTACTCACACGCATTTGTAATTTAAGTAGTGTGTGTGTCAGCTCGCTGTGAGTAATCTAACAACACTGAATAAATTATCGTTAATTACTTAGCAGTAAACGTTTCATTTTTTTCTTGGTCGATATGTTATTTTATTATTATATATTATTATTTGCCGGTATATTGGCCGGGCCGCAAAAATATTTGTTGTGGGCCGCGAGTTTGACATCCTTGGTCTAACCCGAAAAATAATGATAATAAGGGGGCATCACACGGTCTAAAAAAGTGTTGTATTTTGGAGGAGTCCCTTCTCTCAACGGGACCTCCTTCTATTTTGTTTCTCAATTCCCACTTCTCTCCCGTCTGTCATGGAGAAGGCGAAGAAAATGGGTTGACTGAAGGAAACAGTACATTGGAAAAGAAGATCGTTCTATCCAGCGTTCTTTTTCTTTTACTCAACCCAGTTTTTTTCGATAATTTCTAGGATCCAATCTTGGATATGGGGAAAAATCTTGTCCTTTGAACCGAAACTATAGATACCTTTCATAAAGACTTTTCGACGAGAGAGAAATTCGGGTCCATGTTGGGATGAACAGTGTGATTAGAAGCGAAACTTGGAGTGTTTGTATAGTTTTTTAGAGATAGTAAATAAACAAGTGAGAGAAACATTTTTGTCTGGAGAAATCTCTAGCTAAAAAAAAACTTTTTTTAAAATTTTAATGATATTTTTAGACATTATTAAAATTAACTCTTCCGTCTTTTTGATATGACGTTTCTAAAAATAAAACATAACTCATCCATTCTTGGAAATCTATTTTTAGAAACGTGTCGTCTCAATAGGAAAAGGAAAGAGTTAATTTTGATGATGTCTAAAGACATCATTAATATTAACAAACAGTTTTTTTTAATTCTTATTTAGATTTTTTTCTGAAAGAAATTTTTTTCAATCTCCTTACAAGGGAAAGGGAAAACTACACTTTTTGGGAAAATACTTTTGAAATAGTCATGCGTTGGTTGCTCATATGCGTTATGTCCTGTTTCCTATTTGGAAAATTAAACTGTGAATGAACCTGTCTAGTTCTTTGTGGTAATGGATTAAAGTATAGCAATTCTTTTAAATTTCTTAGATTTTCTTTCTTAGCATACGGGGCCTTAAACTAATCTCGCGTTAATTCTTGTAGTCTATCTGAAGTCCTTCCACTTCTTCTTCTAATGTTTCATCGATGCGCATCATTACTCTTAGTTGTTATTTTTTGGGGGAAGGAGAGTCTTGGCCTATCGTCACTGTCTGCGATTATGGTGCAAATGGGGAAATGACATATGAATTTATATGTACGGTTTGCTAAGGATAGACAGATTTAAAAAAAATGCACCAATGAGATCTCAGCCTTTCGTTTAAGATCACAATTGTTTTTTGTTACCAGAAATTACATTTCTTTTTTAAAAAACAATTGACTCTTCTAGAATTCAACTTCGACTATGTCGTGTCTAACTTAGACCATAAAACAAAACCTTGGTCTGCAAAGAAAAGTAATAAAAGAGAAACGGACACCTGAAAAGGAATCCTTTTTGATTATTTTGATGGTTCATAAAATTTTTAAAAATACAATTCAATTAGTTTACATTCAATGGATCTCTCTAAGACCAGATATTACAAGATGACCACAATGAGTACTCTTGAGGATTCTCATTCAGGGCTCATTGCGTCCAGAGCAATATTCTTTTGCGTCCCAACTTAAACATTTCATAGAAATTTTCATCATCATCTTCTGTGGGTTCTCCGACCTTACACACTTCTTCTTCTTCTTCTACTTTGTCCTCTGGCTCGTAAGAATATAATTTCCTGAGAATGTAATCGTCTTCCTTCAAATTGTGCTGAAAATTCTTCATCTTATTCTCAGCGCAATGAAAATACTGCTTGCGGAAAAATTGGTGTCGTGTGCATTTCGTCTTGTAACGCCACTCCGTTTTCCCGGGGCGTAAAATTCCCAAACGGGCGGTTTACAGAGCTTGGTGGCTTTCTCGTAGCCGTTGACGTATATGGTCTCCACATTTTTCCGTCCGCATTTGCAAGATGGAAGGAAGATGCTCGTAGGAAAGGTGTCTCTCAGTCCAGTGAAGAACATGTCGATTACAGACGGCATAATCGACGTAACTTTGATCTCGGGACGCTAAGTCTGAATAATCAACAGGAGGTAGAAAAATCATGGATCCACATAAGGCTAAATCATAGGTGATGTAGCCCAATTCTTTCAAGACGCAAGACTTTTCTTCTTACTCCTGATCATGACAGAGAAACGACTCCGTGTCGAGAATAATGTAGAAACCGGTGAGAAGATCAGAACTCGTTACGCCAGTTGACCTATTGATTGAAAAGAAAAGAAAAGAGACTTTTTAGGAGAAAAGATTTTTTAGGAAAAGCATTTTTATAGAAAGCAATGAATTTAAAAACAAACTGCGACACACTCTTTTATATTTAGTGGAGCACGTGTCTTTTAAAGTCATGAAGGTTGTAACAACCTTGTCATGAAATAAAGGTCCCATTCTTTTGATATCGCTTTTCTATAAATAAATAAAAAAGGTTACCTTGAAAAGACAAAGAGGGCATGGAACTCGTGCTCGACTTTGAAGGTTTCTACGGTTCTCAAGGATCCTTTATTGTAAAAGAATTGGCCTACATCACTTTCTATGGCACTTCCTGAAAGGTATTTGTTTTCAAACCCCCTTTTTTATAGAAGATGCTCTCCAAATATGAAAAACGAACGGCTGTTTGGGGGACTGATTATTATCACAGCTTATTGTAGTACGAAGAAGAAATTCCGTATAGCTATTTCCCATGGGTGTTATACAAGTTAACAGAACCCTTTTCCGTTATTTGGGTGCGAGGAGAAGATTGTGCTTTGCCAAAAGTGGTTCGGTATCATTATTGTTTAAAGGCACAGAATGATTAGAAGAAACTTAGAAGGTTTATTATAGATAACGCAAAGTTCAATCTTGACAAAATGGCTGGAAAAATTTTCTTAGAGAATTAAAAGAAAACCTTTCTGTTGTTGGGACGTTTCTAAAAATAGAACATGACATCACAAAATTAACAAAAAGTTTTTTTTTTTGAAACACATCAACAAAAAGGAAAGAGTTAATTTTAATGGTGTCTAAAGACACCATTAAAATTAAGAAAACGTTTTTCTTTTAAATCTTAGTTAGAGATTTTCTTTGAGAAAAATTTTTGCAACCCATGAATTTTTCTTTCCCATTTGTTTTGATAAGAGTTAACCCTTTCTATAATATAATATAGACATTCTGGGATCTCCTTCTTTGAGGCCTACACGGGTTTTCCAGTGAAAAAGGGTGAATACAATGGGGTCTGTTTGAATACATTTCTCTGAAAATGTCATAGAATTCTATTGGCAGGAACTAATTAGAAGTCCTTTTTTAATTGGAAGCCTATTCTTATCAGGGGGTCTTTTCTGAGTGTCATTGATAGATTGAATCATTTCTCCCTGATACTGTGGATAGAAATGGAGGGAAGTATTTTTTGATCCTCAGAAGAAACGTTCTGAATAGGTTTCTTCTCCTCCTCATCGTCCCCTGTAGGTATGGGGTAATTCTTCAACCATTCAATCTTTTTTGTTCGACATTTTTTTCGAAATTCGTGACAGAGTACTTGTTAAGGTTATCGTTACTGGGAATATAATATTGATCGTTTTGGGTCAAGAGAGATTCGTACAGGATTTTTTGCAACCAATGGCTAAAATCAGTCTGGATCTTGCTTTTCTTCTTGAGATAATCCATAATACGGTTCATTTGCGAGATGGTTGGAAAGGCGACCGTGTATTGATATATGGCTCGTTTCATCAATAAAATTTGTGTATCCAAGTAGAAATTTCACGAGCCGTAAAGACATCTTCGTCTGTCAGAAATCGTTGCAGCCTTGTGCGACCCACTAAATTATAACCTACACATTTCGAAAAATCCGAGGCTTTCAAGTAAACGACTTCTTGGATGATATAAAACGAAATCCTATGATTTTTATATTTGAAATAAATGCACGTGATGATCCGGGGCTCCTCATAATGTGACTCCTTTGTCTCTCTTTCTATTTATATATAAAGACCTCTGGACTTCATTGAGTATTTTTTTCTCTTCCCTAACCAACTCAAATTGTGACTGAAGAAGGTCATGGTCTTTTTTTCATTGGGTATTAAAAAAGGTCATGGAGATAAGATTTCTTGGAAGTGGTAAACAAAAACTGAAAAAAAGTCATAGACATAAGATTTCTTGGCCTTGAAACGGACTATAAAAGCGAGATCGAAGAAGATTAGAAGCTAGAGCCATGTCCCTGCTAGATGACTCCAATTTATTTTGGATGCTGATGAATTGAAGATGCTCCCCTGAATCGCAATTTTGAGTCTTTTTGGCGAATCATTGCGCCAATTTTATTTCTTATTTACCGGCTAACAAAGTCAGTGTTTACGTTTCACCATATTGTTGAATCGTCGGACCTGCTCACTCAGAATATGGAGAGGAATCTATTGGACAGTAAAGAAACGAAAGATTGCCGGCCCTACTCTTGGAACCGGGTGAATCGAGCTTTAGGACGTTCCATTCGAACGGAACGTAAATATGCGGATTTGTGAATGAGTTTCAGGTGGATGAATATTTTTCGCACCAAAAGCTATTTCACGTTTGAACTGAGAACGACGGCCAAGGACGAAGTTCATATCTATCAGACCACCGCATCCCCGATCTTCTATTACGAATTATCATCCAATTTTACTCCCGAACTCTTAAAAATGATCGCCAAGGAGGGATATTTCAAAGCTATCGATGAGACGAAATTTAAGCGGTATGTTCTAAGACCTTTCGAGTACTACGCAGTCCCGCCGAAGAACGCATTATCTCATTTTAATGACGCAGAAGAGCCTGTTACTCGTCGACCGGTGCTCGTTGACTCTTTGGTAACGATTTACAAAATATTTACCTTTCCAAACTCCAAGGTCGAAAACCTCGTTTCGAGTCCAGGATCTTCATAACAGCATTCCACTTCTTATTTAGATGATAGGATGAGATAGAGGGGTCTTCTCGACGGTATTCATAAAATGAGATTGGTGGAAAAAAACGGAAATAGACGTGAGTATCCGTGAAGTGATCACAATTAAGGATGAGGAGGATTCTAAAAGAACGTCCTTGCAACAATACATGTTTATACACTACCTATTAAGAACCGCCTTACTTACCGAGAAACGCCTTGCGTTCTCGGTAAGTAAGGCGGATTGCCTCTTTCGGGACTAGAAGATAATCCTGCTGCAGAACCTACCGAAGCTCATCCTGAAGACCCTTTCATGAGTTCGGAAATGGCTCCTGAACATGATTTCATGGAAAAATACTTCATGAATTCTGGAAAATCTTCTGTGGACCCAACACTTCCTGCATAAGACGATTTTATGGATTTAGACAGTTTAGCGGATCAAAATCTTAAGGAAGATAGTGATTTATGGGTGAAGGATCATTTGATTTCGGATGAAAATGAATTGTCACGGAGCTGTATTTCTGAAATTATATCGGATATGTCATTAGAAAAATAATTTTTTTACAAATTGCAGTATTATTATTATAATAAAAAATATTACATGTACATACCAATCTTGGATTCAAATGAATTTCGTAATTACAGTAGAAGAGAAACACGCCAATGTGACAATCAAATTCGCTGAAACAATCTTGCATTTGGCGTACATTTACAAAAAACACTCAATCGATTTCGCGGGCAGCTACAGGTCCCTCCACCTGTAGCTGCCCTCGAAATCGATTGAGTGTTTTTTGTAAATGTACGCCAAATGCAAGGTTGTTTCAGCGAATTTGAATTTCGTAATGTTCATAGAAAAACACACACAAAAAATATATCTTTACCAATGTCCTCTGATTGGCGTTCCAAAACGGTTCAAAGAGAGATAGTGTAGAAAGTCCATTTCAGTTTTCTAAGATTGAGTTTCAAGATGGTTGTCCAAAATGGCTTTCCTATACAAAGAAATATTGTGTAGAGAGTTCATTTCAGTTTTTCCAAGATTAAGTTCAAAGAGAACCATTTCTTTTCCAAAATGGGGTTCGAAGTGAGGGTCCACTTTTCCAAAAAAGCTTCCGAATTCAAAGAGAGTCCACTTTCCAAGATGGGTGTTCAAAATGGCTTCCCAATTCAAAGAGAGATCGTGTAGAGAGTTCATTTCAGTTTTCGAAGATTGGGGTGTCCATTTTACCGTTTTTCAAGAGGGGTGAATCTTTAGGTTATTCAGAAAAAAATTATAAGAGCCATGACACAGGGTTGGATTTAGAGAAAACCTGTCTTTTAATTTTCTGATGGCTTACCGGTGTTCGAATACTTTTATGATCGACTGTACCTTGTGGACTGAGAGAGTAACAAAAAACAATTAACATTAAGAATCTGCAGTACGTTAAATGAATGTGTAACGCAGCAGGCCAATATTTTCTTGATCAGACTGTCACCGGAACCGAACGCACATGTAAGCAATAAAAATATTCGCACAAAAAGATCATTATTCGTATGGTTTTTCCATTCTGTAGTGTCACGTTCACAATTATCATCGTGAGCATTATCACCAACTAGTATCAAATTTTCAATGATGGGTTGAATAACGCTTTTAAAGCAAAACGGCCTGGTTTGATCATTAAAGAAATTCCGATTCTGCAAAACAATGTACACGAGAAATTCAGCAGGGAGTTATTGCCATACAAACCTTTATAAGCTGTATAGATAAATAAGTAGGAAACACGCTCTAAAGTAATTTTTCACTTGTTCGGATCCTTCTAAAAATTCCTTGAGGTAGTATAATAGAGAGCATAATGAGTTGAAGCAATCAGTTTAATCCTGTTTCCAATGATAAATTTTTATAAGCTACTGGTATCCAATTAATAGCGAAATGCAAGGATATATGCATTAGGGTAAAGAGGTTACATTCAGTTCCAGTTTTACTACATGCAACCAAAAAGAAGATTAAAATATATAAATGAAGGCTATGAAAGATGTGCCTGCTGTCTACGGAGTTTGATTATCTTAAGCTGATTTCTGGATAGTGTTTACTGTATTTTTAGGATAAATTTTATCTAATGAGAGATGTTTAAACTGCGGAATTTTAAAGGAATCAGCAAAAATACAAGGCAAATGTATCAGGATGACATTCCATTGAGACTAATGAATACTTTTATTCTCTATTCAGTCATGCACGCACTTTGTGTCCAAAATTAAAATTACAAAAAAAAATGTACGGTAACTGGAAACATAATGGGTATTAAAATGAAATTTTGCTCACAGATACCCAATACTACTATGCAATCAAAAGAAACACGATAAAGCAAACAGGGTATTTTGTGATCTGTAAAGGAAACCTAAAGCGGATAAAACGAATGACAATTTATATTTCCAGAATGGCCACACCACGCAACTTTACGTTTCTTGTAACTGGCCGTCAAACTGTAAATAAGGCATTTAACCTTAGCTTTTGGTAACAAATTCCAATCTTCAAAAATCAAAGATTTTTAATACCAAAATGAACGGAATGGAAGGATATTGTGTCGTATAATGATTATTGTGTAACGTTCCATTATGTTAATGCAAACAGTTATTATGATTTAGATCTTTACTGTCACTTCTCCCTTCCGTTTCCCTAGTGGAATGCATATTTAGCACTCAGGGTATTTAAGCAGAAGTTTTTTTGTATTGTAGGCCAAAGTATGTTTCTGTTTCTCGAGGCCACGACACTAGTTTCGCTAGCTCTAAAAAGACTGTAGTTTTTGGCGTCGCTTTATGATTGCCGACATTTAAACTGTTACGTCATTGAGAAAGTTGGCCCAGTTTCGAGTTAAATAAATTGTGTAGTCTTCGACTACTAGATTTAATCTGACTGTAACTTTTAAGTTATCCCGCCACAAGCGGTTGGCTGCCTTTGTTAAGCACGAAACGTGCATTTATTGTTCAAGGTTCTAATGCAATAAAAAAGTTATTTTGTAACCGTTTCGATTCTTCGTCATTATCCTCAGAGATTCGCCCAAGTCTATTGGAAGTTTGGATATTAGTTAATATTAACAAAGAACACAAATTGTATATTGGCGCTCGAACAAAATCTCGGACTATGGCTCAACAAAATGCAATATTTAGTCTGTCCTCCTCAGCATCACAGGCACCACCGGCAACCGTAAATCTCATGGAAAGTTTGAGGTTCATTGTCGGTACGATCGAGCATTAATGAAATCGGAAGTTACCTTCGATGGTAGAGGTTTCGTAATGAAAGTTTGGAACAATTGGACACTCACACAGTTAGAGAAGTACAGAAGGTCACTCTAGCAACCGCCTCACTGCGAGGACAGGCACTGAGCTGGTACAAAGACGTCAGGGAATTTTTGTTGGATGAACCATGCAGCGAGAATTTCACATTCGAAGTATTTAAAAAGCCGCCATTGTAAAAGCATTTCCAATGGTGAATGACAGAGCGAAACTGGAAGCTGAATTTTTACCAGACTAAAGCCGAAGAACTGACTGAATTAATACTGAGGAAAATTCAAGCTGTTAACTTGATGTATGGGAAAAGGTCCGATATAGAGTTCTTACAAATTATATTGCCTATAATGTTACTCAAATCCAGGACTTTTTTAAATGAGAAACACGAGCACGCTTGAGAATTTATTTGAACTTGAGGATGATACACTGGTGCATTATTGCTTGCATTGATCTTCCAGACGGGTGTGGCATATATGCCCTTTCAAACATACAAGTTACTTTATAATTTTTTAAATCACTAGATGGCGCTCCGTATCCACTACAGTTACATATGTAAAACATATGTAAAAATAATATGTAAAAATTATTATTTTTACATATGTTTACATATGGATTATTTGAACATATGAATTGTTGACCTTTTGTCCGTGAAGTATTTTCTGATTCTGGTGATTTGTTTAAGCAGACGATGTAAAGTAAACAAAACACAGCTGAGGCGCAGTTGGCGGCAAGTGATAAAAAAACTGAACAGTTTCCGATGCTTCATTTTTTCTTTTTTTTCTGATGGGAAAATTGGGAGCGGAGCTGTGGTTTTAGGAACTCCGGTTTGTATTCAGTTTGCATCTTCTTTAGATAGCAGACGTAAGTTTTATGCACCGGTTAAGAGTTTTGCACTGGGTAAGAGATTTAAACTAATAGTGCAATGCCAAAGAGGAAGAAGTTTTTAACATAAGAAGAGTATATTCGAATTGTAAAAGCCACAAGTGTCTATTCGAGCCCATGAGTCACTATTTTGACACCTAAAACTCTAGATTTAAGTGAGAATAGAGATTTTGATACCGAAATTTTCTCAGAGACTGAATTGGAAGTTTAAAGTAAACTTAATTGAAAGTTATGTGAATGAAATTGATTTTTTCACTATTTTTTTCCGATAATCTAATGAGAATAACAGTTGAAGAAATTAATAATTTCTATGAATAAAAGATGAGTGAAAATCCATCTTCATTCAAAATAAATCAACATACTCCTGTAGATGTGCCTAAAATGAGGGGATTCCTAAGATTAATTATTCTGCTGGAAATAATTAAAAATTTCATCTTGAAAATATGTTTCATAACTAATGAAATCATAGCGACCAGATTATTACACACTGTCTTCTTTCTGAATCATTTATGCTATAATATTTAATCATGTATTTTATTATTTTTACATATGTTTACATATGGATTTAAGTAAGTTTTTTACAGTATTTCATCAAAATGAGTCAAATATTTTATTTTGCATTTAGATTTTATTTAAAAATTTTTCAGAATCTCTTGATATTCTGTATTTGTATTTATATTACTGTTGCATACCGTTACGGAAAAAATAAAAGAAACTGATAAAAAGTATTTTCAATGAATCTTTTTTTTTCAAGTCAGGCTTAGCCACGCGAAATACTCCGTCTGGCGAGATCATACTACTGCAACAACACACCGTCTGCAATGGTTACGCTAAGCGGCAAGCCGTTGCGTAAGAGGATTAACTGATGATGCGTATTTGATACACCCATCTTGAAGGGGTAAAAAATTCTTCACGCCAACGGAACAATAGAAATCTCTGCAGACGAATCACATTTTGTGGTAAGGGCCATGCTTATGCAAAAACCACAGACAGTGGCTTATTTTAGCAAAACATTTAATCCAGGTCAAAGAAATTATACGGCTACAGAAAGAGAAACGTTAGCAGCTCTTTTGGCAGTTCAGAAATTTCGTGTTTATTTTGGGAAATCAGCAGTAAATATTTACACAGATCGTACTGATGTCGTCCTTTTGCATTACGGGAAAAATTTATCAACAAGACTCATAAGGTGTGTCCTGAAACTATAAGAATACAAATTAATAATTAAATATACACCGGCAGAAGAAAATGTTGTCGTGGACGCTTTATCGAGAATAAAATTAGATGACGAGGAGAATAAACTTAATACGTGCAATATTAACGTAAGAAATTTTAGATACTCGAGAGACAATTATTGCTGAGTTACAAACAGAGCCGGAATTTACACTCATGTCCATAAATTAAGGATAATATAAAATCAGGCAAAGGAAGAGTTAGAAGCAAAACAAATTTGACTTATTTGTAAAGCTTATTTATTAAACAAAACATAAAGAGCAAAAAAAGATGCTGTATGTTTGATATTATTAAAAAAATTAGCGATTTTTTCTCCCTGGAGCAAATTTAAAAAAAAACCTACTTACAAAAAATCAATATTACATGGTTGGTATGATTGTTAATACATTGTATGCCTCCCAGACGATGCAATACAGTCCGTGCAACGCCTAGGCATGCTGAGTATCAAATTATCAATCTGATCTTGGGGGATATTGCACCACTCAAAAAGCAATGCTCTCCGAAGTTCCGGTAGACATGTAGGAGGAGGTTGACGGGCTGCAACTCGGCGGCCAAGCATGTCTTACACGTGCTCAACTGGATTCAAGTCCGGTGAGAATTCTGGCCAGTCCATACGGGTGATATCCTCCGATTGAAGGCATTTGCTTACGATGTTTGCACGGTGAGGACGGGCGTTGTCATCCATAAACACAAATTGTGCGCCCATGGCGCCCCGAAACAAACGTACATGTTGTTCCAGAATGACGTCCCGATAGGTTTGGCTTGTCATGGTTCCAATTTGAACATGCAGGTCAGTTCCGGAACCCAGAATAATTCCACCCCACACGAGCACTCCTGCACCACCGTAACGGTGTCGTTCAATGATGTTTTCTTGGTGGTAACGGGTACCTGGAGCTCTCCATATGAAAGTCCGGCCAGAATCAGACTGCAAGCTAAAACTGGACTCGTCGGAAAACATCACACAAGCCCACTGTTGCGGTGTGCACAATCCATGCTCTCTACTCCAGGCTAACCGCAGGCGACAGTGAGTTGCAGTAAGTGGAACGCATCTGACAGGTCTACGAGCATATAGACCAATCTGCCCTAAGCGTCTGTACACGGTCTGCCTTGAAATTGTCGTACCAGTGGCTGAAGAGAGCTGACGAGACAGGTCTGAGGCTGTGCTCCGCCTGTTTCTTTTGGCAGTAACTGCCAAATACCGGTCCTCATTCGGCGTTGTAACTCTGGGGCGACCTGTGCTGTAACGTCTACTCACATTACCATCATCTTGGAATCGTTGCCAAAGCCTGGAGATGACACTCTGGGCAATTCCAAGTTCGTCTGATACTTCCAGTTGGGTACGCCCACATTCCAGACGGCCGATAATTCTACCACGTAAAAAATCATCCAAATGCGTCCTTTGTGTCATAACTATTCGGTTATTGCACTGAAATGCTTATAAAGCGCCTGCGAACAATTTTACTTCTTTGCCTGTATTCCTTATATATCACTCTCTTACACTCTTGTCATTGTGACGTACCATCGGTGTCATCTGGTTACTTCCTGAAATTTGCATATGATTCTTAAAGATGTGTGTAGTGATTTTACAGGTGATATATTTATTTTAGAGTTCTATTTCCGCGTGACTCCGAATTATCCTTAATTTATGGACATGAATGCATTACGCTTACTTAAAAAATCCTGATTATTTTGAACACCAGGATATAACGGCTATGTGAAATAGAGTTGGAAATTAGGAAATTATTTACAATCTTTCGTTTTACTCCAGAGTAACAAATAGTGATAATGAATTAAGACCGGTTATCCCAGCGACTTAGAGATTAAGTATTTTGAAGGCATGGCTTGATGCGCCAATTTCAGATAATCTCGGGATAAGAAAGACAGTTCAGATAGTGCGCGAAGCTGTTTATTTCTCATAGCGACAAAGATTTGTTACGGGATACATCAAGTCCTGCAACATTTGCTTGTCAGTTAAGAGGCTAATTATAGCCTGGCCGGATATCTAAATAGCAAAGAAACTACATTCGCTAACGCATTAACAGGAATTACCTTATTAGGGCCATATCCACGTAATGAAAATAGTAGAAACATATATTTTCTTGTAATCGCGGATCATTTTTCGACGTGAGTAGAAACAGGGATATCCTTCTTTTCGCCAACTTGGCTCTTTTAAGGATGTGGGCGACATTTTATCATGTCAACGGAAGTAAATATCATGTGAGGTATAAAAGCTAGGGAAAAAAGGAAAATATAGGGAGAAAAACACGATTAAGATGTGTTTGTATTTGTTTGGTAACTGATTGCTAATTTGGTTCTGTTATATTGCTAAATTAGCATTAAAAGTCAAGTAATGTGCATTTATGACGAAAACGCAGGGCAATTACTTTGGGATCCGATTTCATCATGTATCACATTCCTGTTCATACTATGATCCACTTATGTAACACTTATTTCTGGATGTGTATTATTTTTACAACTTTTTACGCTTTGAAAACCCAAGTTTTGAAACAAATGTGTATGCATGTGAAAATATTATTTCAGATATTCTCATATAACTAACTATACTATATTCTCATATTATTCAGTAACTACGACAGATATATGCTTCTGTTATTTACTTAAAAATGCAGTATCTGATAGCCTTCCACATAGTAGCCATTCTAAAATTGGTTCTGTAATGTTATATAATGTTCACTAAATCGTCTTGTGCATTATTTGTCTAACTATTCATTTTCATACAGAATATAAAATCAATGTTGAGAATGCGAATTCAGTACATTTTAAAGATAGAGATAACAAAAAATAAAAGGAAAACTACACATGCAACCAGATAAAAATGACCATATTTTACAGAAAGTTAATAAACTCAAAATGATGTGAAAGCATAACCCATTCCACAAAATTCGCTCAAGTATTGCTGAGTGGTAAAGGAGAACATATATATTTGAGTGCATTTTTTAGATCTGAAATAAAATCTGTTATTAGTTGCTGATGAACGAGTAAGAAGTTTTTTTATGAATAGAAATTTATGTAGCTCAGTATTCAAAGTCTGATACTTCACCGACACTGAAGTAGCAATTTATATATTTTAATGACAATAAAAAAAAAGTTTTATTTTTAAAAAACTTCAAAAATCTAATAATTTTCAGAACATATTCTTATAACAAATTAAGAATGTACTGTTTCTTAGAAGTAATTTTTTTTTTACAGATCAAGTGTGGCTGAACTGAGACTCGGAATTCCCAATTCACTCACGTTGTAATGAAGTAGTTTTGCTTTTGAAACATCATTGTCATTTGAAACAGAATTTGTTTGATAAAATGTTTTTTTTAATAATCACTAATTTAATTTTTTGAAATCACATTGTGTGCATAATAATTTCAAACGATGCCTTATTTGCTAATCTATGATAAGTAAAAACAAAAGGCAAATAGTTCCATATCTGTAACTACCATTAATATTACTCTTGAAATGTATAGTGGCTAACAAGGTGGCAGAAAAGACAAATGTATTGTACCCTGGGTAACACCTGCATTCGTAATGTACCTTAAATCTTACCGAATGCCTTATAAATATGTGTAGTTGGGATTTGCATTAGGAAAAACAAAACATATCTAATGATCCAAATTTCCAATGAATTAGTTATGTGATGCAGTAGTGAGGTTTGATCTTCATATCCCCTGGTCTGATCTTTATATTGGCCCTGAAGTTAACTGTGTGGGCATTAGGCCAACATAATAGAAAAAGCTAACTATACTTTTCTTTTACACCAATAGCTTGACAGCATACAGTCTCATTAATTGTATAAATTAAGAGTCCAGAAAAATCCATAGTTCTATATTTTCAAATTACTGCTTTATTTTTTACATTATTGTAAACAGCAGTATGTTGCCTCTTTAATTTTCAGTTTACTGTTATTAAAATCTATTTTTAACCATAACTGAGGAAAAAAATTGAAAATCTGAAGAAAAAGCTTTATTTATTACCTATAAAAAGTAAAGTACAGAAAAGTTTACAATTTGTACATCCAAGGAATCTGCTTCTTTGGATACTGAGCAAAAGCAGTAACAGTTATTTCAGTACTGTTCTGTTATCAGGACTGGATTCAGAAATTTATGAATGTGTGTTTGTATGTATGTGCTTATATGTGTATTTGTATACACACATACATTTGTACTTACATATATACATGCATACATAAACACATAGATTGCATATATAAACACATACATACATACATACATAAGTAAACATACATTTCTGAACCCAATCCTGATAACAGAACAGTACCGCTATTTCTTTTTTATTGGAAACCTTTGCTAATTTTCAAACATGATAAACACCTTATTGTGTTTCTTGAATATTTCTGAAATCTAACATGAAGTGCTTACTGAGATTATGTCTGGTGACTTTACCAGTTGTATGAACTAATACACGAATCTAATTGCCTAAGCAAATATTCTTAAATCTTTGTGAAACTTGGCCAGTCTTTATGAACCAGCATGCATAAAAGATCATTAAACACTAACAAGTGTCTTCTGGGGTAGGTTGCATAGTATGATTTTTACTGTTTTCAACTCTTCTTAATTTTTAGTATCTACTCAACGTTTTGTGAACTTATAAGTTCTGTGCAATAAAACATTTGTGAAGTTATTTTTAGATAAAATTACAACATAAAATTGTTTCAGATTCTTTTTCAAATAAATTTATACTAAAATATGGGGCTGAACTGAAAGTTATTTCAGACAATGGAAAACAGTTTGCTAGTCAAAACTTTGGGGATTTATGGTCAGTACTTGACATTTTAAAATGGTTCCTTATCACACGCAATCAAATATAGCAGAAAGGGTGAATAGAAATATAATTAAAATCATTCTCAATTATGTAAAAAATTATCATAAACTATGGGACAGCAGAGTAAATAAACTCGCATTTGCCTTTAGAGCTCCTAAGCATGACCGGGCAGACGACAGGTGAATTATTTCTTGGCAGAAAGTTGATCACCCCTCTGGATAAACTCTTTTTCATTCAAAAGAAGTCTGAGGAATTTAAGACAGCTGACATCCAGAAATTAGTTGATGAAACCATGCGAAATTCGGATATTTCGAGGAAAAAATAGAAACTTTATCATGACAAGAAAATGCAGGATATTGATTTTAAAGGGAAAGAAAGTGGTTAAAGTCTTCGGTGCAGACACTAATACACTGCCCGCATAGACGACATACAATGGTGGCAGAGTCCTTCAACTGGTTACTTCCCTACCCAAAGATTTAACTTCGACTAAAGGGACTGATTCCCCTCATTGTTCGGTGTTGTGGGAATAATACTGGGTTCCAAGCCCTTTACAAAAAAAA